>PVJA010002935.1:0-100658 GCA_004027025.1 Myocastor coypus | reverse complement strand
AGGCTCTCATCATGTATATATTCTTCAAATATTCCTTCTACTCTCAAATCATCTTCAGTTCAAAGCTCAGAGGGTTAAGGAAATTTATCAACAGAAAGACGGAATTGACAGAACAGTAAATATTCAGTCATTGTGTTGCAAATCTCAGGTCCCAATTCAACTTTGATATTAATATTTATTAAGCTGACCTTTATTTTTTCTTCTCTTTTGTTTTGTTTTGGAAGCATAGTGGATTGAATGCAGGAGTTTTGCATTCTCTTAGCTATAGCCATAGCTCTGTGTTATTTTTCTTTAATATTCATGCCCTAGTTAGATGTTTTGTTTCTTCTTTTTAATATTTTTAGTATTTACCAAGAAAATTATATATATATATATATATATATATATACATATATATATTATATAAAGAACTCTTAGAATGTAAATATACTAAGCAAAGTCTTTTAAGGTGAAAGTCTTGAGATGTTCTTATTACCTGAATTTTAGACAAATGTTTACATCGACATTCAACTAAAGGGAAGAAGGAAGAAGTAAAGTATAACTAAGACATTGTTATGAAAACTGATTTCCATGTCATAAATAGAACATGCATTCTTATCCAGGGAGAGAGAAGGAGGTGAGAAAGGGGGAGGGAGAAACACAGTGAGAAAGAGGGATGCGAGAGGAGTGGGTGAGGAAGACCTAGGCCGTGAAAGACAAAAATGTTTAGGCTATATCTCCCTACCGCCGTCCTCCGGTTCCTAGAGAATAATTCAGAGAGTAGGAGTTAAAAGTTTTATTGAATGAATCCTATAAATCTTTTATGAAGAAAGAAATCAGAATGAGAATATCCCTTGCCTTTGTGAAGCTTAACAATGAACTAGAATGCACTTACTTCTAAAGACAACGGAATATGGAAGTTATGTCTTCCTTCACCAGCATTTATGGAATTTATTATGTACTGGGGGCACGAGGCCCTGGAGATCTAAATAAAGGTACAGGCCACTCACTTAGTTTCTAATGAAGAACAAATTTTATCACCTGGAAAAATTACTTTGCAATTAGAGAAAAACACTTCATACTCTTAAGGAGAAGGGTAAAATCTGCTTTAAAAGGAAAATATTTTTAAAATATGGAGTGAAAATTTTCTCATAAGTAATTATAATTCATTATTCAACATTATTCAACTATAAAGTTTCAGATCTTTATAGTTGCCTTTGTACAGGCCTCCTACATGTTCTCTCTTTTTGCAAAATATAAAGTGAAGGACAGTGGGCATGAGATGCCGTTATACTGGAGCACACCACACAGCCTCCTGGGAAGGTCCCCAACAAGGCAGCAAGTGGGTCTAGGTATGAATATCCCCGGGACAAGAGGCCATAGCCAGGAGTAAAAGTGATGTCTTTAAGTCCTGCTTCTTTTCTTCCTTTAAGCACCTAAATGCTTGTCAGTTTTTGTTTTGTTTCTTGACTATACCATTCCGCTCCATGTTACCATCTTACTTAGGGTGGCTTTAGCGCATTAAAAAAACTACACCGAAAACTGTCATTTACCCGAGGGAAGTACCACAGTCACGTACAACCGACTTGCTCTTTATTTTTATCTTCTTCTAGCCTCTTATAATGTTTTTCTTGGCCAGCTGAAACAATATTTTAACATACGTGGCTAAACATAATTTACTAAATTTTACATATCAATAACATCATGGTAGTCTTTGTATTTTATAAAGTTCTGGAAATCACTGACTCACTATGTATTCCTATACCTGTGCAGTTCTTTCATAGTACTGCTCTTCTTTTGCTAAGGAAAGCATTCCATTGCTTAGCATGAATTTTTGCTCTGTCCTTTGAGCTTCACATGTTGTTACATTCGAACTTACAGTCCTAAATTAATGTTCATATGTAAGAGCTACTTTTCATATTGCACTGTGAAGTCTAGACAGAGTTCTCAAATAAGGAAATACTGCCTTTGGTGCCAAGTGGCAATATCTGGAGATATTCTTGATGTCACATTGTAAGAAAAGATGCCACAGGCAAGGACAGGGGACGTCTGAGGATGCTGCTATATACTCTGACTCCTTGCCCCTCTCTGTCAAAATACAGTTATCTGTGCTGATTACACCAATATTATGAACCATCTTCTAATTCATGATGACCTATGATTAAATAATCTACTCAACAGCCCTCTGAAGTATGTGTCAGTATCTTAGCTTTGTTTGTTAAGAGAAATGAGCAACAGAAAAACGGACACATATTTAAGCATGGGAGCCCAAGTTTTTTTGTGTCAAGAAAATTCTTGCTTAGCCTCTTATTATAACATTTCTCCACAACCTCTAAAGTTCCTTTTCAAATTTCACACTGAACCCTGCACGTTTTATAGCTTCTTTATGAACAGGTATACCAGTAGTTTATTTTTCCTGCACCACTTTTTAATCAGTTATTAATTCTTCCGGGCAAGGAGGGAAGAAACGATCTGTATAACTGCCAACATTCTCAGAGCTTCTGCTGTGCTTCAGGATCATAGTGGGGATTCAAGACTAAGCAAAAGACCAGCTAGCATAGGTCAAACCACACTCACTTTCTTAGCTTGACTGTGTCAGTGAAGCTCATTCATGAAAATCGTAGAGCACTTCTGTCAGATGGAAAAGCAAAAGACACTGCGAAGTTGGAGCTGAGCTGGTGAAAGTGCTCTCGACTGTTCTCAGAATTCTTTTTTTGTGTCTGTTTCACCCTAGCAATTTTTCTCCTTTTCCTTTGGATTTTTTTTTTTTTTTTACTTAATAAATATGTGTAAAGTGTTTCATTTGCGTGAATTGGCCTATGGCAGTATTTTTTGAATGTCCTCATGCATTGCAAATATACATTGATTCACTCATTAAACAATGAGATGTTATTGATAAATAAAACATATAATGACATATTGCTCTTTCATGAACAAAACTTAGAGAACAGCACAGCAGTGGACAGATTTACCCCAGTTCACAATTTATGGACTATCTCATTGCTCCTTTAATAACCTGATTCTGTTGGGAAAAATAAAGAATAAAAACGACAGTTTACAGACTGTCATTTAGGGAATAGGTCTAAGAGTGATGGCTATCTAAATTTAAGTTTATTTGAATGATTATTATGCTTAGAAATGTAATACCGGTTCTATTTAGCATTCGACAAATATTTTTATTTTTATTCAGTAGAAATGTAATATTCTTAATTTGATAATTTCTGTTGCAGAACAACTGCAAAGTATTAGTTAAGAACCAGGTCATTGGAATTAGATTTAAATCTCAATAAGGAGATTCTGGTTCTCATAATATAAGGGGCAAAAGTGAGAGTGTAGATGGGTATGTGTGCAGACGAGTATTTTCTCCACTTAAGATCAGAGCTAGCCTAATGGGAAAAGGCCACGTCTGATCTCCAGAAATTGTTCGCTCCCTGGAGAAACGTCCTCTTCTGAGGGCATTTCAGGAAAACTAAAAGGTGAGCTTACGTCATCTTGTGAAAGAGATTAGGAAAAGGCTCAAAGAACGGTGAACTGTGCTTGCCTAAAAAAAAAATACCTTGAACATCAAAATAACTAATAGATAGCTCTGTGACACAAGTGCTTGCCTGGCAAGTGCAAGGTCATGAGTTTGAACCCCTGACCCCCCCCCCCAAAAAAAGTAAGACATATTAGTAAATTAAATATATATGAAAAATTTCCTGATTAGTCATTTGTTATATATAAGACTGTAAAGAGAGTTCAAAAAATGTTTTTTTTAAAAACTTTAGAAATGACGCAGAATTTCATGAAACGTAATGATAGGACTTCAATTATGATTATCATATTGCATACTCTTGTCTTCAAATTAGTTGTTCAGATAACCAGACATAGACATATAAAATTGCTAAGAAATCATAGGAAGCTGGAAACAGGAGAGAGAACAATTAAGCATTAACTGCTTCTTTCAATAGACCAGCAGAAATCAGCAGCACAATTTGCCAAACTGTGTACCTCCATATATATATATATATATATATATATATATATATATATATATACTCCCCCTTGCTTCTTTCTTTTCTTTAATCCTTCACTCTAGTTGTCCCTTCTCTTTTAACAGTTTCCTTCTTTTCCCAGTATCCATTATACCTTTTAGATCCTATTTGCTTTTTCAGATTCTTACACTAGCAAAACAATATGCTACATTCAGATGTGGGTCTGATTTATTTCACTTATGAGTATGGTATCTAGTTGTATCCATTGAGTTATAAAGGCCTCAAATTTATCTTTGTATAGCTGAGTAATATTTTTATTGTATAAAAGTACCGCTTTAGAAAGAATGGCTATCATCAAGACATCAACCAATAACAAATGCTGGAAGGGCTGGAAGCAAAAAGGAACGCTCCTCCTTTTCAACTTTTGTATTGCACCATTTCTTTTATGTTTTTATCTATTTATTTACATTTTTTAAATGTTGTGCAAGTGTTATATTTGCAAGATACTCCTTTTAATCCATTAAAGAGCCTTAGCAAACTTTTCCCCAACTTCATAATCCGCTAATGAGCAAAGCTTTCATTCGGGATGCTAACTTGGGGGAGAAGTTGTTGGCAGCCAGAATTCATGCAAGATAATGAACTGACAGGAAGTGGTCCTATGTGGGATACATTAAGCCAATCAGAAACCCATGAACAGGCATTTTTTGTTACAAAATTTGTGATATTCCCCACATGGAAAATACCATTATGTCCATTTTCAGAAGTAGACTCTAATACAATTTAAATGGCCAAAAAAATAAGCAAATTGCACTGGTTTTGGACGGCTACTGAAAGTGATTTAATTCTACAGTCATGCTGTTGGTCGATGCTGTGCTTCAACGGGCAGACAGAGAGACCCATGTGCCTATGGAGAAGGCACGCTGTCAGTGCTGAGAGGGGCTGTTGAATAAAGGGTAGTGAAGCATGACAACAAACTTCAAAATCTTCCTAAATTATTCTTTGATCCTAACTCCGGTATTCACTGCTTTAAAATTATAGAAAAAAGTCCTCATTAATATATTGCAGCAACTGTTGTATTTTTGCATGAGAAGTGCCCCAGACACCACCAGCACACCAGTGATTCTGTCTAGAGGTTGATAGCAAGACAAGTTACTGAGCCTTGCTCATTTGCTGAAAATCTACAAAGACAATGAATCACCTCTGCACCTTGAAGATAATTTATTTCTGGAGAGACTAAATTTGAAATGAGATATTTCCAGAAAAGCGTATGTTCTGAGGAGGAAAGTAGTCATTTAATTTTATCATCTCTGAGTGCAATGAATCTTTGTCATTTTGTGGTGTCTCTCAAACCGTCCATTCTTTCAGGTCTCTTGATAGCATGCTGTCACCAGATGTGCAGTACTTGTGCTGCCGATCTCTAAGCAACTGTAAAGCTGCCCACTACTGCCCAAATTGCATCCAAAAAGATATGGATGTTCCTTCATGCTCTCTGACCCCTGCCTTTCTCTGTGAATTTATGTATGCCAGATCAAGCACCCACTAGGTATTTTGGCTTTTACTTAATAGTGTCAATTAACCTAAATATGAAGACATGTGTGAACTAAACATAGGCATTAGGGCTATCCAAAGGATTAGCATGTGTGGGTACTTTCTCCCTATTACATTCCTGAGGAATGATGAATGAATAATGATACATATATGCCTTAAATCTGTTGATTGTTTTTGTGAACCATCTGGATGCCATATACAAGGAAATGATTGAAATTGACTCATTTATCATAAAGAATTGATTATGCAGTTATGCAGCCTGGCAAAGCACAACACTTTCAAGGGAGTCATCAAGCTGCAAGCCCAAAAGGATTAGAGTTATATTTCCAGGTTAGTACAAAGTTCTGAGACTTAGCACAGAAAAAAGTGCAATTCCAGTCTGAAAGTAGCTAGGCATTAGATACAGAAGAGCTGATGCTTCGGTTCAAATTGAGAGGCACGAACAAGTTCATATTCCACGTGGAATGCCTCAGGCAAGAAGAATTACTTTGCTACATGAAATGTCGGCCTTCTTGATTTATGAGGGTTTCACATGATGGAGTCTTGCCTCATACTGTAGAATGCAATCTGCTTTATTCAGTTAACAAAATTTAAAGTTAATCTCTTTCAAAAATATCCTCTCAAGGGCACCCGAAATACTTGCCCAAAGATCTGAAATTTTCATGACACACTTCAGTGACATATAGCATTAACCATTGCACCTCATCACAAAGAAATATGTGGATAAATTTCTTTTGGGATACAGATTTAAGTGATGAACCATTTTCAAAGACACTTTAAAAAATCTTCACTAATTATTTTATAAAAGGAGAATAATAAAGAAACATTAAAGAGATGAACTAAAGTATACAGATTCCAATTGGTTTGACAGTTGTTGGTCAAATATATAATTTAATCTGAATTATCTAGGTCCTATAGGCTGCTGGCGACTAATTTATTAAAAGTGTGAGAGTTCTACCCATAAACTTGGGAAAGTATAAAGACTTGCTAACACAAAAATTCATGAAAGATTTTTAAGTCTACACAGTATGACACAATGTATTAGTTACTTTTTTGCTCGTTGCTGGAACAAATACCCAACACTCAAAATGAAGGAAGGAAAGGTTTATTTAGCTCACAGTTTGTGGAGGTTTCAGTCCATATTCGGCTGGCCCAAGGATGAGTGGAGCAGGGTGAAGAGCATCCAGTTCATGGAGGTAGAACAGCAGCAAAATGGCGGCAGAGGTAGCCAGTCAATCAGGGCAGCAGAGCAGCAGCAACAGCTAGAGCTCAGTCTGTCTCTCTGTCTCTCCTTATATTACGTTCAGGCTCTCCGCCTTAGCTCCCGCCCTAGGCTACACCCATAATCCCAGAAGTACTTCCACCCATAATCCCATCAGTACTAAAACCTATAATCCCAGGGATTATGGATCAAGTCTCAAACTCTAGAAGTCCCCGCCCAGTGACTCCATGAGGCTTTGGGGGGACAACTACACATAAACCATAACACACAAACATTTTATACAAATATAAGTAGATATGTGAAGAACTAATAAATATATTTTCAAATCTTAAACTGATTTGAAATTTGCTGTGATACCCAATTATTCCATATATTGCTTGTGCTGGTGAAATTGTGAATAATCCATATTATGTATTTCCTGAGGTACCCAGTTAAGGTTGTATACCAAGAAATTATTATTATTATTATTTTTACTTTTATGTATGAGGTACAGGATCTCATTTCTCAGCTCATACTCCCTGTGGTCCTCCTATTTTTAGCCTCCCCTGAGCTGAGATTATAGGTGTGAACCACCACATCCAGTTTTGGTCCCTGGCTCAGGGTCCTGGGGGCGGGGCCAGCACTTCATGTGGTTCTGGGCCTTGAACTATGTCCCTGTGCTCAGTCTGCCGAGCTATCTTACCAGCTTATCAAGACATTCTTAATGAAATCTTGAATTCTATTCCTCCAAGTGAACTCTCTTGTCTGCCTTTCCAAGAGTTTGGTGGCTCTAAGCATCCAGAAATATCTTCTCATATAGTCTCTCAGTGTTTACTAAGTTTTAATATCCACAGGCTTCACTAGAAATGAAATAGTTAATGCAGTGAACTTGTCTCTTTGGACCAACGGGGATTTTCACCACTCCAGTTGTTTCTGTTTCTTCATATCTTTGTATGTGAACCCCAATAAAGTTGTAACTGTAATGTTAAATACAGATATTGCCCTTTCTCTCATATAATTTTTCTACTTTCATTATTTATTGATGTTTATCTTTGGTCTTTAGTAAGCTTCCTGATCTACATTCCTACACTCCTTTGTACCTCCTTTCTAAATGGTCACCTTTAGAGTACTGGGATGTTCTAAGAATTGCAAACATTGTTTTATTTTTCCTTTCCTTTTCTTCTTTGACTAAGCATGAAAATCCTATTTTGAAATGTCCTTACTGAATAGGCTCATTATCTGCTCTTTGGATATCATCACTACAACTTGTTGAAAGTAGCCAAGAGTAATAAAAGTGCATTCCTTCAGCACTGGGGCAGAACACAGACCTTGAAAAGTTTGGCAGTGTCACAGGATGTGAAATCCAACACGTGACTTACGTCAGAACTTTGAGTGTGAGCTGAGATGCCACCTTGAAGAAAGGAGTAGCACTGGAATGTCAGCGGTACAATAGCTCAGGACTAGCAGCAACGTTAAGTGAGGAATGAGAGAAGACAGAGGAAGCAAAGAACCTGTGGGAAGACTGCCGGGTGATACTTGTCTTTGAGGAGTAGTTGGGTTATTTAGGGCATTTCTAGAATGAACAAGCAAGCTGTTTTTCAGAAGAAGAGCTTTTCGGAAGAAAAAAAAAAAAAACATGGTAGTGAAGGTGGAGAAGCAGCAAAAGACCATGTTAGCGGTGCGCTGGGATTCTAGTTCTCGGTGTCTAACCAAGTGTTTACAGGCTTCTCAAATAATGCCTAGATAAATGCTTTCACAACACTCACATCGCATGTTTCGTATTCAAGAAATGTGAATAAGAAATTTGCAAAGTGAAGGCAAAATGTTCCGGTGATGATTTGATTTTACTCTACATTAGAACGTATGTCTAAGAAGGTTACTTTGAAATTAATATTCAGCAAAGTCAATATCTTAGTTACTTTTTACTCGTTACTGGGACGAATACTCGACGCTCAAAACGAAGGAAGGAAAGGTTTATTGGCTCACAGTTACTGGAGGTTTCAGTCCATATTCGGCTGGCCCAAGGCTGAGTGGAGCAGGACAGAGAGCATCCAGTTCATGTCGGCGGAACAGCAGCAAAATGGTGACAGAGGCAGCCAATCAAACACGGCAGCAGAACAACAGCTATAGCTCTAGTCTGTCTCTCTGTCTCTGCATATTTCTACCAGGCTGTCTGTCATTGGATGTCCTCCCTAGACCACACCCATAGTCCCAGCCCTACTCTGACCCATAATCCCATCAGTACTAAAACACATAATCCCAGTGACTCATGAGGGAAGTCTCAATCTATAGAAGTCCCCGCCCAGTGACTATATGAGGCTTTGGGGGGACAACTAGACATAAACCATAACAGTCAAGCGCCTATCGTTTCCTTCAGTAAGATGAAGTCACCCCTTCTCAGTGCATCTCGAGGCACTCCTCGTCTCCTTCTTCACCACACTATAGCCAATGCTGCTGTATCTTTCTGGTGTACTTGGCCCCAAGTACCTTGCAAAGGCCTTTGCATTTCTTTAATCCTATGTGTAATATCACTATGTGTTTTTCCAATAATTTATTCAATTACTTAATTGAAAAATTCAAAAAATGCAGTGGTACTAACATAAATTCTGCACAGAGGATGCAGTAGTCAGCTCTATAGCCTCATAACATATAATTTAATAGGAAGATAAAGGCCATACATGATCTAGTGTAGAAAAAACACTTCTTTCCTCTGCAATAGAAGGTCCTCCTTAGAACATAAATTGCGTTACTCTAGATGGGAAAGCAGTGGATCTCATTTTCTGGGGAGAGATGGCAAGTCAGCTGAGTGTTGAAATTAAGTTTGTATTTGCAGTGGAACAAGAGGTACCTTGAATGAAGGATCACTGATGCTTAGCATGGTGTGTAAAGACGCTGGCAATTTTTGTACATAGCTATGACCAAAGGTTTTTTCAAAAAGGAAGAAAGAAACATTCTCAAAAATTATGTTAAAGGTAGACCTCAGATGTGCTGAAATGAGTATTTGAAATAGGTGGATTTTACTTTATCATATTTATACCACCTACAGAAAAAAAAAATATATGCATGTATATATATGTATATATACATGTATGAGTATATATACATACATATACATGTATATATATATATATATATATCTTTTATATATGGTATATATTACATATATTATAAGTCTGTTCACTATTTGATGAACCATATTCCAGAACTTAAGTATATAAAATATTCCTATAGTCACTACAGTTGAAATGAAATAGTTATATTTGCTGAGTTAAAATTGTTTTTGCTGTTGTTGTTTACTTACAAAGTAGATTTCTTCAACTACTTCATGTGTGTGTGTTCTTCTGTACATTCGTTTTCTATGCTCACCCCGTTGTTTTGTGAACTATAATAAGTTTGTCGTGCAAGTGAGCTGGAATACGCAATCACCTGATAAGCACGGTCAGGGAGCACAGAGATGGGGACCTGACAAGACCGTGCCTCTTACGTGGGTGAAGGTCCTGGGCAGGCTGAGGGAAAGAGCCTTGCCCAGCTGTTAGCAAGGACGTCAAGCCCGACAAACTTGGAAAGCGCTTCTCATTCAGCTGAAGGTTTTGGTGCCCTGAGTCTCTCTGTGTTTGACCAGTGTGAAGTAAAATGAGGTAGCATTCCCTTCTCACACTGGAATTATCTTTTCGGGGTTGCTTGTCCTTGAAGGTGTGCAGATAGTTTTACCTAATTTGTGAATTACTCGCTTGTGTATCCAGTCACTAAAATATTTACTTTTAAAGAAAGGTAAGAATCTGCACTAATGTGCTGTCTTGGTTACATCTCATTGCTAGGATAAAATATGTGACACCCACAGGCTCGAGGAGCAAGGTTGATTTCGACTCAGTTTGTACAGGTGCTGTCCATAATTGCTGTCTCCAGTGAGGCAGTGTATCAAGGGTGGCTTGGCAGAAGAAAGACAGTCCATGCCATGGAAGGTAGGAAGCAGTGAGACTTACTTCTTTCCTTGTTCTTATTTTATCCAGGCTGTTAGCCTATTGGTTAGTGCTACCATAGCCAGTGTGGGGCTTTCCTCTTTAGTAAATTCATTCTCCACATCTAGAACTGTGTTAAACCAATCAGTGACTTAGCCAGGATCCACGGTCCCTTGAGGCAGTCATTCACCAAAGCCATACCTTTGAGTAAGTGGTTCTTGGAAAGGACATCTACATATAAGTCATAATATTCACAATCATGCAACTAACAACTTAAGTTGCGAGGCCAAAAACTTAGAGAAAAAGAAGGGCTACAAGAATGACCAAGCCCTAGCCCTTCAAGGTCAGTGAGGACTTAGGACATAAGAGAACCTGTACTGTAATATTGTATAACTCAGTACTGTCCCAAATTTCTGTACAAGGAGATTATGAAGCCACAAAAGAAAGTGATCAATGACATATAGTGTGCCTAAGGAGAGTCACCTAGGGAGGAAACATTCTCTTAGTCTTTCACGGACAGCAAATTGGTCAAGCAATTTCTATGACTCATTCAGACGGCTGACATGAACAAAAGGTCTACAAAATGCTGTACATGGTTTTAAGGTAAATCCTGAGGGAATTTAACTGACTTTGGGAGGTACAACAGTTACATTTTTAGCTAGATGCATTTGATTTACCTTAATCTTATCCATCCAGCAGAAAACTCTAACCATGAGGTAAAAAAGTAAAGCCATATTAATATACTGAGCTGTAACGAGCTCAAGGCAACAGCTTCCAATATTGCCAATTGTGCTGATAACCCACTGTTATTATGGACTATTGGTCTAGTCACGCAACTACTTTTTCTTAGTTCAATGAGAAGAAATATGTGTACAAATAGTATTTATACATGATATCAAGCCTGCATCTTAAACTCTGAACAAATACTATGAAGACAGTGACATGCAGTGTATTAATTATTGGAACTGAGCTATTAACATGTGAAATTGTCTCATTGTTATTTCTTTCCAGTAAAATTTTCAGAAATCCAAAATAAAAATTGTTAAAATACTATTTAATCCATTTTCTGTTTGCAAAGGAAAGTTACAGCTTGCTGCCAGGTTCATTTAAATTCACTCAAACACACTTAGTGGAGGTTGAAGCCAATCTGACCAGTTTTCAGTGTGGAAAAAAAAATGTGGCTTGGCCTTTGTGGTGTAAGCCTGTCACTTTGGGAGGCTGAGGTATGAGGATTATAGATTCAAAACCACCCCAGATAGCTCAGCAATTAGCAAAATTCAGATTCAAACTAAAATTTAAAAAGAAGGACTGAGGATATAGCACAGTGCTTAGGACATGATTTACATTCTTAATTCCCTAATGTACAAATAAACTGTTATTTTCTTTTTAAGTATATTGAGTACAGGATCTACAGGGTCTCACTACACTGATTGGACTCATAGAGGTTCTCCTGTTTTGAGCCTCCTAAGCACTGGTATGAGGGGTGCGTGCCACCACACCCAGCCTCAATCGCAATCTCACGGAGCCCCTGGAGCGAGGTTAGCACTTCAGGCCAGGATTGAACCCCTAGCCGCTGTGTCTGCATAAGCAGGTACTTTAATTCTCTGTACTATCTGGCCCATCCTATTGATCAAATGACTAGGCCAATTCCAAATTATTTTCTCAAATAATATTACATTTTCCACATCCATGATATTCACATGGGACAAGTTATTAATACAAGGGTATTTGCTTTTCTCGATTGGTCAGGTATGATGCTACACCGCCAATATGCTAAGCATCTGATTTTGCACAGTGAGTACTTGGTTTGTTTCAAGCCCGTCTACAGTAAATTTTATCCACGCTTCAGTTTTTCAGAGTTTTTGTTAACTCCACAGGCCAGGCATGTTTCCATTTGATGCTCAACCGAATGAGGACTGTTCTATTCTTAGGAATTTTCTGCAAACATGCTTTGCTGTATCTACATATCATTATTTCTGCATAAAAATATCAGGATAATTTTTCTTCCTTATTTCTATGCCTTAAAGAAAATTAAAGAGAACAGACGTATCTCATTGACTAGCATTGCAAAGCTCGAGCTTCCCTGAGGAAACTTGAAGTCAGTGGCTTCTATAACTGACAACGAAGCTCACAGCAGGGTTGTATTCTATTAGAACCCTTCACTAAAGAATCACAGTCAGGCGATCGCTCCCTTCTGAATTGCAGGGCAGGAAATTTTATGAAAATGACAACGGGTGTGAGAATTCTCATGTTTACCTTCATCTTCCGTCTTTCCTCTTCCATTCCCTCCCTCCTCTCTTCACGTGTAAACAGACACGGCTTTAGAGCTGCAGGGTAAAGAGGCTTTGCTTCATCTTCCAGCTTATCGGGCTCTGTACGCTTTCTTTGTACTCCAGATTTCATTTTCTGTGTGTTTGTTTTTACAATGATATATTTTTCATCGAATAATTACGAAAGGTTTTCTTCTTTCTTTGTCTTCAGAGCTTGTTTTCCCTGCGTCACTCATTGGGAGATTATTTTTGTTATCTAGTATCGTTTCCTAAGTTGATGTTTCACTTCATGATGGAAGCACATTCGCTGTCTCTCTTGCTATGTTTACTTCTCTCAGTCCTTATTTCTGAAATTGTTACACTTAATATGAAAGATGAGAGATTTATGCTTCTTTGTAATGAAAATTTGACCATTTCAGAGAGGTAGCCAGCTACTGTACGCTTACTGCAAGCATTCAAGGTAGATAGGGAAAACAACCACACTGCTCAGGATAAGTGTGGGCCAATTAAAGTGGGAAAGGAACTGGGACTTGCGTGAAAAGTCCGCAGTCCCCAGGAGCCCGAGGGCCCCTGCCTCATGGCCCCCTGCGACTTGGGCTGAGGGCCCTTCTCTGACTGGCGTCCTGGGCAGGCACTGGAAGGCTTTCTCTGAGCATCCTGGATCTCCGCCATGCACAGGTCTGCTCCAGGTGCTGCTCTGCAGTGCCTTCATCACCTGCCCCACACAGAAGAGAAGAACCGTGCTCTAATTATTACTATTCATTTTCCTAGGAACATTCTGATTCTTGAACATGGATAAAAACATAGTATAATCAGGAATTTAAGACAGCAGGCCTTCAGCTTGCTTGATTTTCCTACTTGTGTAGGGCTTTTACTCTCTGCCTGTATTGCATAATTCCTTCCGTTATGGCTTGTGTCTGGGTGTCCCCAAGAGCCTCATGCAGGCATGGGGTAGCTTTTAGGGTTTATGATTAATTCTTGATCCAGTGCTGGGATTGAGGGTGTGAATCTGCGCTACAATGTACTGAGGGGAGAAAGCCCAGCCAGCTGCAGGCGCCGCCCCTCCTTCCGGCTCTTGCCTGATTTCAGGCCAGTGAAACGCTTTCCTCTGCCATGTGCCACAGAGGCAGCTGGTGTAGACTGAAGCCTCCACTAACTGTGAGCCAAATAAAGCTTTCCTTCCATAATTTGGGGTGTCAGGTATTTTGGCCCAGCAAGAAGAGAAAAGTAACTAAGACACCTACGGTTATGTGAAAACTTTGAAAAAGACGTATTGGCAAAAGCTAAGAGTGTTAAACGAAAAGAATGAAAAGCCTTATACCATCTTTGAATAGCTACCTTAAGATAAAACCTTGCAAAGTTTATTTAATGGCAAAGCTAACCAGGTCAGTGGTAGAACTTTACAGGGACTCAAATTCCCAGATATTAGATCTTCTACATTCAGCAAACCTAACTGAATGATTTGTTTTTACTTTCTTCTTTGCATTTTTATTAAGCTCATCTTAAATTTAAATTTTGTTATTACACTTTTAAACTGAAGGTTTTATATTTACTTAGATTCTTCCATGCATATGAGAAAACTACCAGTACGAGAAGGATTAAATAACTAAGCTGACTTGAAAATAGGTTAACACTTGCTAGCGTCCTCTGTAGAAAATTATAGTTCTAGGTTAAACCTGCAGAAGTATGACTTGTTGAAATTCTAAACCGTAACTGTAAAAGAAAATTATGATTTTGGAACTTGTGTCTCCATGAGTCTTTTTTGTTTTTCTCTTTTTAAATAATTAATTGGTACAGACTCTTGCTATGTATGCAGCTCAGACATGTAGTGATCTTACTGTCTCAGCCTCTCCATTGCTGAGATGGCAGGTGTGCACCCTGACACTTGGTTTTGGTGGCTGGTATGGTGTGACTGTGATTCTAGTCCTGGCACCATACACAATACAGGAGGTCAAGCCTGGGTCCCCATGCTTGCCAGAAAGGCACTTAGATAGCTGAGCTATCTCCTTAGCCCCAATGAGTCATCTTTGAATATGTATTATTTTCACCTGACTTTTGCAAAATTGTTTATATCATTTTACCAAACTTTTATCAGTAGAATAATTTTTGCATTCAAATTAATGCTCAAAGATGACAAAATTAATGTTTGCTACTGATTATATAATAGAATATAAATTGGTACTTTAAATATAAAAATATTTTATTCTTAATTACACACATCTTACTTGGGAACAAACACTGTTGACATTTTACAAGTGAAAAATTACAATTCGATTATATCATATGCCTTGTAATTATCATATTTAAAATTTCTGTATCTTATTCATCTATATCTCCCGCAACAAAACATAAGCAGGTTAAATTCTGAATAGCATTATTCATCTATCTTCTCCTTCTTTTCCTAGAATCATTTACAGTTCAGAGCCGTAAACATATGGGGATGTACAAAGCCACTATCCATTTTTCCTTAAGAGCTACTATGTCTATAGTCAAAAGCAAAAGTGCCAGGAGAGATTGCATTCTTTGAAGTTATTAATTACTACTGAGAATAAACAAAGCGGTACCAAGGGAGTGGTAGTACCAGGTCAAAGATTGATGAGGAGTGTTGAGAACTTTCTAGAGACTTCCAGCCTTTCCACTAAGTGGAGGAAGGTGACCATGCCAGAATGTGGACTCAGATTTTTCTAACTGTATAGTGCATCATGTACCTTGCTTTTGTGTCCTTCCAATGAATTTTAATTGGTCACTATAAATGTCAGGTAGCTTAATCTGTGAGCTAGTCATATTTTATCTGGATTAATCTTTGCTGTAGAATATCTTGTGCACTGCTCAAAAGTTAGCAGCATTTTGGACTTCTCCACAATATATGCTAGAGCATCTTCTCCCCATATGATATCAACATCTGCAGATTTGGATAAAGATCCCCTAGAGTACTCAGATTGAAAATTACTGTTCGGCACTATTATTAATTTTTTTCTGGAGCTATAGATCTAAGAATTTATTGATGAAGGAAAGTTCAATTATATTAAAATCAGAATGCCATATTAGTATTTTTCCAAAGAATATTGTAACACAGTGCCTGGTAGAAGACTTTTACAACTAACTTGAGTACTTAGAGCTTGCTGAGAGGGAGACCAGCCATCTAGACAGATCGCCCGTGACAGCCACTGGTGGGCGTGAGGAGGATCAATTAAAGCTCTGTGAGCTGAATATGCATTTTCTTAGGGTTAATGATTTCTAAAAATCATTTGCTGTGATTCATTAGACTACCCAATTTAAAAATGATTGACCAAAGTAAAGAAATTATATAGCCAATAAATTTGAAAAGGAATTTCACAGAAATCGAGCACCAACTTCAGAAAAGCTGTTTATGTGTAGCATCTGCAAATGTATTCATTATGAAGACGTATTCACTGCACGCTGCTATGTTAATTGTAAATTAAGAACATAACGTAGGTGTGGTCCAGAAACTAGTAGCATAAGGCTAGGAGGCCTTTTTTGGACCTGGTTAACCACACATTTATTAGAAAGAAAAACTGAAACTTCAAATAGAAGAAAAATGTATAGACAGAGACACACAAAGTGAAGGTGTGCAAAATCAACTGCAGAGTAGCAGTTGGTCATTTCTGAAGTACTTTATAACGTGACCATAGTTTTGTGTAAACTCAAACAAATATAAATCATTGTCTTCAGAGTCCTCAGGGACGTGCACAATCTCTCCACCAGGACTTCTCCTTTTCCAGCCTCATTACCCTTGCCAGTGATTCATGGGTGTTAGGCTTGACTGCAGAGGGTGGACAGGGCTGAGGAACTCAGTCTGCTATATTTCAACCATGCAAATGAGCATATTTCCCTGGGACTGAAAGGCAGTATTTCTCAAAGAAATGGAATAATCTCTGTCTATTCTTATTATCCTTTTGTTGAGATTTTCAAATCAGTTCAGAGCCGCTTGACAGCCCTGCCTGTACAACACTACATTGCATCTTTAAGACAGAGAGTTCAGTTCCAAAGATTATCAAGAAGTGTTCTGATGGGGGGGAAAATATAGCTGCCCTGCAGGATAGAGGAATGTGCACGTGATGAGGATGGGTTAGGAGCAACATCCCTTGGGTATCAGGTATGACACACGGTGTCCTCCGGAGAGCATTTAGCAACCTTATTGGTCAGTGCAGGAATTAATTTGATTGGGGCCAAACAGGATTCAAGACACCCCTAATACAACCTAAAAACAGAGCGCTCTGTCCTTAGATGGGGACTTCATTTTTTAATGTAATTGTCTTATTTGAAGCCAATGGGAACAGAAAGTTTAGACTGACAGAAAAAAATAAACTAATATTCTCCAAACTCCCCGAGTGGATAATGAGCGAGTTGAGAGCACTTGGATTTAGCTTGGCATCAGTAATGCTGTTCATTCAAAGCAAGTTCTGTGAAAGACATGACTGAAAAAAAAAAGACTGAAGATCATGGGAAATAAAATATATAAATAAATAGGTAAATAAATAAACTTTAAAAAATTACTCTAAAATATTTTTCTAACAAACAGTAGCCTATCAGACAGTTTATCAAATATCAACAGCTTCTCTCTATTAAGCTATTTTGATTCAGGTGTGCTTTAATATCACTGCATCCAGAGCGTTTTGATAATATGGGGTTATATTTTGTGTAAAATTAAAAGGAAAAGTAATGCACAAAGATAAATAATAAATAATTTGGTCACTTTTGCAAATACAGAATAGAATTTCTCAGATTTTAGGGTGTAAGTCATTTCAATAAATTAAGCAGATTAAGTATTATTGATTACTAAAAAGATACCATTGAAAACTACTAATTAGTAAACAGAACATAAAAGCTTATTTGTGTGAGAAACCTTGGAAATCCTAATACTAGTGGTGAGAAAACGATTAGGTACATCCAAGCACTAAGAATTCCCAACTGTGTTTAGCAACTGTCTTTATCTCTGCAAACTGGAAATAAATAAATGCCAAACGATATGGCCCATTATTTTGTTAGAAAGTAGCTGAGTAAGATAACACAGACCTTCACAACATAGCAGAAATGTGTCAACAACAGCGCAACGTACAAAATCAAGCTTTCATTCATTAATTTTTTCAGGTCAGACGTTTAATTATGACTTCTGATTTCATATATCGTACCATAGATTGATCATCCAGATCTTGTGCTCTCTGGACAGTGGGAATTTACTATAATATAACTTGAGTTTATCATATTTTCTACCACCTTGCATATCGGTGTTATGTTAGAGAACTGTTTACAGAAGGTTAAAGATGCCTCATTGCTCACACCTTCAGTCCGCCAAATCAGTGAGTCCTGTTGACTCTATCTTTGAATTGCTTGGGACTCGTTTCCATTCCCAAGGTCACCTCTGTGCTCTAGTCTACTGCCAGTGTTTGCCTTTGCTTTAGCTGGCCCCTGCAGGCTTACTCCTGGCTACGCCTTGCACATATTGGTGCCGTTATTCTGCATTTTTCATCCCTTTCTCATCTGAACTACAGCAAAAACCTGACACTGTCCCCATACTTCATTTTGTAGCAAGTACTGTTAAAAGAGACCCAAGGGCATCAAAGTTTCAAAGAGTTCATTTGAGCATTTAATGATCCCTGAATTGAGGGTTACTTGGGCTGCAAGTAGTTGGGGAGTTTCTGGGGCCAGGGGAGAAAAAGAAATGAGATTTCCAGAGAAACAGGGCAAAGAAAATACTGGAATGTTTGGAGGGAAAAGTCTGTAGTAAAGTCTCTGTTTGTTGTGTATATTGGGGTTTTATTTATCTAGGTAGGACTCCAAAAGTCCATGGGTTCATTCTGTCTAAAGACTAAAAAATGAGTAAATAAACAACAGTGTTGTATAAGGAATGAAATGCATTATCTGTACTTAGCAGGCATATTAATAATCCTCAGATGATCCCGACATTTTTGCACTTTGAGCTAAATTGCAGTAGTTCTCTCTCAGGTGAGCTGCTTGCTCACCCTCAACAGTCAAACATGATGGCTGAATGTCTTAATATCTTCTGTTCCTATCATCAGAAATGAGTGGAAGAAATGGAAAGTACCAGCCTCCTCAGAAACACAATGTTAGGGCAGGCCAAATAGTTCAGTGGATTAAACCACCTGCACAGGGGCCAGAGGTTCAATCCCCAGGCCTGCCATATTGGCACTACCCCCAGGGTATGCTGAGAGGGCAACTGAGACTGGGTATGGGGTTGCCTCATGCCTGTAATCCTAGCTCTTGTGAGGCTGTAAACAGTTGGATCAATATGGCCCAATCTGGTAGTGAAGCCCTGAACACCCTGTAGACCCTTCCCTAAAAAATACAGGAAAAAAGAAAAAGAAAAAGAAAAAACTACAATATTAAAAAGAATTGGTCACAGACACAAGTTGGGATACGGGTAGAGCATGATGTCCTCCTTTTCTTGGAAGATACTTACACCGGAAATCCCCTGTGTGACCCTTGGTGATGATAGCCATCACTTAAGTAATGAAGAATATACAGATTGTGTAACAGCGGAAGGTAACATAATTTGAACTACAGTTATATCGGAAAGTCCTTGGGTGAAATTCGTTATTAGCTCAGGATGGGGCTTAGGAATCATCAGCCTAAGGCTTTTGAGAAGAATTAATCCCATGCAATTTTCGTTGGGACCTTCTGCAAATCACAGAGTGTGTCCGACGAGATTAGGCATGTGGAAAAGCTCGGACCTTCCTCAGTCATTACATGTCACCTTCTTAAAGCCAGGGTTGGCTGTGTGTTCTCTGGGGAAGGCGAATTTCCTCCAAACTGTCTCCATTTCACAAGCTACGATTTGAAATAAAAATGGATGTCTCTTTCCTACCTTTCAAAACAGACTTCGAATTTCATTTATGAAAATTTTGAGGAAATTGCTAGAGTTCATTAAATGAATAATCAAATAAGGGCATCTGAACCTGTCTATATGCCCTGTTTGAAGTATGTGAAATTAAATGAAAATTTTGCCCAA
The DNA here is from genome assembly GCA_004027025.1 of Myocastor coypus. Taxonomy (NCBI): domain Eukaryota; kingdom Metazoa; phylum Chordata; class Mammalia; order Rodentia; family Myocastoridae; genus Myocastor; species Myocastor coypus. The sequence continues at coordinate 80,736 of PVJA010002935.1, read as the reverse complement.
TGGAGATAGGCAGGTGCTATATAAACACATCTGTAGGTCATTTTAAAATTACTGTCATCACTCTTTTGATTAAAGTGACATGCATATATTTAGAAAGTACTTTTTAAAACCTAATGAAAGACTGTCCTTGATAACTTCTCTATATGTTCATCTATAAATCAGAATGAAAGCACTTTACATGATGAGCTGCAGATTGTTGGGAGGGGGAAGGACACTTGCATTTTCATGCTCGTGTTTAAAAAAATTATGTAGCCTTGAACGTTTTCTTATTTGTTTCCAAAATGTATGCATTTTTTTATGTATCAAGGGTTTCCTGCACGTCTTTGGTGTCATAGGCAACGGGGTTTTTGTCACATAGCATGTCTAAGAACACTGAGATGATATTGTGGTAAAAGGCATGTACAGTTTAGACCCATGTTGAGGGTTTCTCACGTGAAGGGGCCCAGAGCATCTCTACAGAGTTCATTGCATGATTCCACCAAATTGTTTATGTTGGCCTGGCATCAGCAATGAACTCAGAATGTGTATGCGAGAGTTGGAACAACAGCCTCTGCCTGGGTACAGGCCCATTTTTGGGTACTGAGCTCATAAAATCTCTAAGCTGTGTAACAGTGGCTAGGAGGTAGACATATAATGTTATGGAAAAAATGGGTTTCTCTGTTTGTCTCACACACGATTTTCCAGTTTTATCCTCCGCGGCTGGGCTTTATCTCAGGTCATCTCAGTGTGCATGTATGGAGGAAGATAACTAGTATACATGACTTGCTGAAGGATACATCTGTCAGAGGTAAATCACTGCGGTTATTCTCCTATGGAAATAATGCAAACAAGACTAAGGAGAGAAACTATAGTACAAACAGAATAGTAACTTCTAATTAAAACACCTGCAGATGCAATTTATAAGATTTCCTCTTGAACTGCACCAGAAATATAAAAGCCTCAAAAACTCCAAGAAATCCTCTGTGTGGCCGCGTGGACAGCTGAGCGGTCTCCCTTTGCAGCCAGGCTCAGCCTTTTCTAGAAGCACAGACATCTTCATGCTCTGACTTGCTCCTGTTTATTAAACGAGGGTCTGGCCCTTGGCGTCTCTCTCGGCAGCTTAGCCTTTGAGAGTAAGTAAGCGTATGCGTTGCTCCTTCCATTCTGTTCATTTTGGGCTGTCTTCTGGTTCCAATGTACAACAACAAACATTGCGGGAGAAGGTTAAAGGGACTCTTTGGACTCCTGGTAACCTCTCCACAGCAGTAGATGTCCAGGTGAGAGTCTTTATTAGAAGAAATGGCTTCTTCAGAAAATGCCTAACCTTCATTTGTCTCATTAAAGGGTTCTTGAAGTTTTATGATTAAAAGAATGGATTTTGCAAACACAGGCTCCCCTGAAAGCTTCCACTGGGTCAAGTTATTTTTCCATAAGCATCTTTACTTTGCCAGCTTAGTCTGGCAATGCCATACAATTGATAATAAGCATACGGCAGAAATGTGCTTTAGTTTCTCATTTTAGCTGAACGTTTTTTTTAAACATGATCCTCGTTATATTTGAAGGCGACTGCACGAGCATTGTTTTCAAAACCTCTTTTGCCTCAGTAGTCATGTCACGGGAAGCACTATGGATATCCATCAAAGGGAAGCCTACAAGGACATAAGAGCTCCTTATGAGTGAACACTATTTGTAACCTTCAGATGGCCTCCATATTTCTGTCACAGCTCTGCAAATAGAATGAGATTAAAGCACATCACACTCTCAAAAATTAACGTCATTCCATAAGTTACAACTCTTACTGAAATCTAAAATGCTCTATTTTTTTTCCTTAAAAACTATGAATTATTACAGCTTTGCATCTTGCAATGAAATGTTAGAGTGGGTTCAAGTTCAGAGAGGTCAGCGCTGGCTTCAGGTTTGCATTATTGATTGAAGCTTCCTGAAGCAGCAGGGCAGAGAGATGCAATAACTTCTGTTAAGAAACTAAGCCAAGAAACATGGCCTTGCGAGTCTCGCGCTTGTGCTGGATGGTCTGTCTGTTCCTACCAGAAATGCAAGAAGAAATGAACGGTGAGATGTGTGGAGAATCCTGCGGTGGAGTGCATGTAACACTACTGGCTACAACATAGTGCAAACATGGGTAGCGCGTTTGCAGTCAGACGATGTACGTATGTTTCTAAGTAATGATTTTGATAAAGGAATATTTTTTTTATACCCACATTCTAAAAAGCAAAATTTGGGGCCAAGTAGATAGCTCAGTGGCATAAGCACCTGCCTGTCAAGTTCCCGGGCACCCGCTCCTCCACACCTGCAAAAATAATAAAATAGAAAAATAAAAAAAATTGAAAAAATATTCTGTGATATTCGGTAATAATTTTTAGATTTTAAAAAATAGAGTACATAGGAGAATTTGTGGGCCAATAATTTAGAAGATATCTATCTCTCCTCGATCTATGTATCTCTGTTTCTCCATGTTTGTCTCTGTCCCTGTCTCTTATCAGTCTGTCTGTCTGTTTCCCTCTTTCTTTCTCTCTTCCATTTTCTCCTGCTCTAATCAATGGACTTTTTTTCTTTGCTACCATAACTGATATTATTTTCATTATTTTGAATGTATTTATTCCAGGGTCCATAGGGTCTCGCTACATAGCCAGACTCATAGCGATCCACCTGTTTTCAGCCCCCCAAGAACTGGGACCACAGTAGGGCGTTCACCACCAGCATGGTCTCAATCGCCATCTGAATGCGCTACAGGGACAGAAGCGGCATGGCATACTTGAGAACCAAGCCCCCAGCCCCTGCATTTGCCTAAGCAAGTGCTTTAATTCACAGAGCTATCTGGATGTCCCTGGCATATGTTATTTGGACATCAATGATATTGACATTTTTAAGTAAGATACTCAAAGTAAAGAGAACTATACTTCAGCCAACAAATCACATAAATCATAAAACTTTGGTAGTTAAACTGATTGACACTATTGGCCCCTTATCCATTTTATTGCATTAGCCTTGGTTGACAGAAAGATTTCTGGACACTTTCATAAGAATTATGAGCAAAATGCAAATTTAAAGAAAATTGGCTACTAATAATTTTATACAGCAAATACTTAGGTGACACTCCTTTGTGATATTTATTTGTCATTCACTTACTTGCAAAATGGTAAGCTGTAGAGATGGCATTTTCAGATAACTAGATGAGAAATTAGAAATCGTGGAATAATCTGCAGTACACATCATGCCCACACATACACTGAAATATCTATAAAAAACTAGAGAAACTCTAACATTTTTCAAATTGAAGTAGTGCTATTTGAACTTTCTGTGGAAGCCACTTTGAGGAAGGTGAACACTGCTATAATTGGAATTATCATGTGTGTGCGGATCCTAATTGGGTAAGTTTTATATTAAGTTCACACCAAGCAATCATGGAAGTAATTACGGGCTCTTGTCCTGCGGCTGCCATAGGCCAGGTGCTGCGGCCTGATTGCCACCTGGTAATTACGTTGCTACTTCCAAGTCCTCCCGAACATCAGTTAAGCCACGGAGCATACTCCACATCACTGAAGTCTCCTTGGAAGTGCAAGCAGACACTTCACTATTTAATTTTCTGCTTCATATAGGTGCTGCTTGTGTATGGGGAATGTGCGGAGGTGTAATGAAAACTGTCTCCTAGAAACCTGCATGGAAGTCAAATTGGAAATAAAACTGTCGCAGTTAGCCTCACGTGGCACTTGAAATGCGAAAAATACCTGAAATAATAATAGTGATCACGGCATTGCCAACTTAAGAATTTTTCCAAGTCTTTGAAGTCTGACTTTGCTGAACAGATTGTAAATCTCTGGCCCATTACACACCTGCGGATAATTTGGTGTTTTATTTCTCTTGGGTGAAACTGCAGAAGCCCAAGCCATGTTAATCACTGTCAGAACCAGTTGTATAAAATGCCAAAATGCAGTGAACCAAGTGTTTTATAATAAATATGACAATGCAGTCAGAATGTTGGTTTGGTAAGCTTGTTATTTGTGGCAATTTTTCATTTATAATCTTTCAAAGCAAAACTTCTAATGCTTTTATCTGAACAACTGTTACCACAAGGGAGAAGCCACCATCTTGTATAGAAGAGACAGGGTTTCTATAATTATTAGTCCAGTCAAAAGTAATAATCTTAATTTAAGGCACTTGCTGTAAATGCCTTTAAGATGCCTCTGCTTATGAAACACACTGAAAAATCAATAAAATATTTATTACTCCAAGACTCTGACACCGTTCTCTGAAGAATTAAAATTGTCACTCACTATTTTATATCCGACTTCTATTTTATACTTCTTTCTATTCACAGTTTAATCTTAGATTTTTAACAAATAGCACATACAATGGTTCAGTACAAAAATACAGTAAGTTTAATTTTCTACTAATGTTTATATTTCAAATGGACCTCGCATTAAATATATCTAAAATTACTATGGCCAACTCTGTCATTGGATTTTCCAAGCACATTTTTCTGTCATTTCTTTTAAACTGATTTTTCAAAACATCAAAGGTTAGAAGGATAAATAGATGATGAATTTATGTGCCTTATTCATGATGGATGATTGTTTATAGTATAAAAGCTAAGAGACTGGGAATCCTTGTGCACACCTGTAATCTCAGCACTTAGGAGGCTGAAAGCAAGAGGACCCCTAGGAGCCCAGTCTGTGTAGTGAGACCCTGTGGGCCCTGTACTAACACATTTAAAAGAAAAACTTAAGGACACATTTGGATTTGGGCATGGTGGCACATGCCTGTATTCCCAGCACATGGAAGGATGAAATCAGGAGGCTCGCCATGAGTCCGATCTGTGTTGTGCGGCCCCGTAGATCCTGTACTAAATACATGCAAAAGAGATCAAATTGAAATATTTAGCACAGTCCTGTTCTGAAACAAAACAGAATGCACTTGTCTATCTGTACACTTGTGTATGAAATTTTAATAGTATGCTATTTGAATAACAATTTGTGTAAGTCCGAAATACTTGAGATCAGCATTCATTTCCCATTGACCAAAATGTAAATGTCCTATGCTACTATTTCAGTTCCATAAATATTTATCATGTCACTAAAGTAATATGCAGTAAGAGCCAAAAAAAATATAGTTCTTGTTACATGATTTTACTTAGCATTACAAAAATAATTACTTGGTAAAATTATCCTTTCTGCAGTATTCCACAACACTGAAACGGAATTTTCCAAGTGCCCATTCACTGCTCCCGTTCTTTTTTTTGTTTTGTTTTGTTTTGTTTGTTTGTTTTTTTGTGGGACCGGGGTTCAAACTCACAACCTTGCACTTGCCAGGCAGGCACTTGTGCCACAGAGCTATCTCCCCAGCCCCCTGCTCCCGTTCTTAAAATAGGAACTTAAAATCTGCCAGTCATGGTGGTGCTGGTGTAATCTCTGCACTCTGAAAGACAAGGCACAGAGGCTGCTACTGAGGGAAGCCTTAGCTAGACAGTGGGCTGAAGGCAAGCTCCAATTAGCTCATAAGGCTCTGCTTGTAACATGAAGAAGGGAATCAATAGAATGAGGCACTGGTCAGTTAAAATTGGTCTATAGCGTTGTATTTTGTTTTACAGAAAATATAACTTACATGAAGACAAATAATTAATGTGATATGGGTCAATGAAATGATAATTGCTACAGAAACCAGAGAAAAGCTAATATACTATAGAATACTAGATATTATTATGTTGCTAAGTTCAGCTCTGTTTGTCTATCTGGAGACCTATCACTTAGGTGAAAAAAAAATGTTTAAAATGGTGTAGTGACCAGTGTGTTTCTGAATTTCATGCAATACACACACACACACACACACACACACACACACACACACACATATATATATATATACATATATATATATATATATATACACATATATATAGAATTCACACGATTAGATCCACTATATAAATTTAATAATCTGCAATTATAGGCCACCAGAAACTGTCAATATGACCTTCTAAAGAGTGTGTTGAGAGACAGAACTGTAGGCACATACTTTTCATCTGTATCTTGGGGGAAATTTAGGCTGTGAGAGGGAAGAAGTCTTTCGACTAAAGAAGCTAATGAGTTACCCACAAAGATTAATTTGGATATTTTATGGCTTCTGAGTAAAGACGTCTTTTCAATAACATTTGCAATTACTACAGCTATTATCCACTGAATTTTGTGTATGATTAGAGCTCCTGAATGCTTCTGACTTTCCAGTTTCCAGTCTCTAGATCGTACATCACCCGCTATTGTTCCATAGTGATAAAGAACCATTGTGCCCTTCACAGACCACTGGTTTCTGATGATCTATTTTTATCTTCGACAATAGTTACAAGGAAGATCAAAGAATGCAGTGTTGGAAAATGTATTTGCGCTATTATGCACGGAATGGTGAGAGGGGAGTGGGCCAGGCATTGCATGGACTAATATTATTGGCAGAAATTTCCCCACAGTCAATTCTTAATTTTACTGTGGTAATAGAATACATACTTAGTGACAAATACAGGACAAAATCTGATTGAAGAATTGCAAATGCATATCTGAAAAAATTTAGCTAGCTATATAAAATCTACCTTGATTTGTCTTTCATATACATATATTATATATACTCTGTGTATATGTGTATCTCTATGCATGCACACAGATGTTCTATAAACAAATGCACAAATATTCCTACAAGTACTTTTCTAGGAGAGCATACATTATTTGGGAAACAAACACAAGATAATTTTAATTAAGTTTATCAGAGTTAGGATGTACAGGTGAATAAGAAATGCGGTGACGTCATTAGCTGTCCCTCCTTCCCTAGACCACTCTCACCACTTTTGTTCCCAGTGTGCAGCAGATCTGGTGGTCATGTGTGTAACGCTGCCAACCAAAGTCCATTCCCATGACAACAGAGACTGTGCCCAAGTCAGAGAACTCTCTAACCGTGTCATGGAAAAAGTACAGAGAAGTGTAAAGAAATAGCATTCCAAGCATTTGCAATTTATTTCTCTCTTCCTTAACCCTTTTTCTTTCTAAATCAACTTTCAAATATTGAGAATTTTTTCCACTGCAAAGTTCACCAATGCTACTGGACAAGGGGAAAGTGCTTTAAAGTTTGTAATTTAAATTAAGCAATAGACTGGGGAGACAGCTAAGTAGAATAAGTGCTTGCCTGGCAAATGGAAGAACCTGAGTTCAGTTCCTGGTTCTGGAAAAAGAAAAAGCAGCATATTGTCATGAAATCATGTAGAGAAATAAGGGTAATTTCCTCGAAGATTAATGATGAAGAAATAGACTGCAGTGCCCACAAAATTCTTTTTAAAATGTGTGTGTATGCATTGATGACACTGTGCGTGTGAGTGTGTGTGTGTGTGTGTGTGTGTGTGAGTGTATTAGACACTGTACATCTTTTGCAAAATGCAATAGTGTATTTGGATTTAAGTTTCTGTTCTTTCCTTTGTTCACTGAATCAGTGGAACTGTGGAACTGTACTATGTTAAGTAGGTAAACGAAAGTACACTGACAGTCCGTTCAGGGTTCCCTGTCAGTCTTTGATAGACCTTTCCAGGCCTTCTCTGCAAAAACTTAATTCTATAGTGTAGTCCTGGTGGAACTCATGCTGGAAATCTCAAATATTTTTTAAAAAAATTATTTTAAATAACTGAAATACATTTTTATAATCAACGCTCCCCAAATGAAAAGAAACATTTTAAATTTTTAAAAGAGTAAATTTGAAGACAGGATGAAAACATGGTATTTCTTGTGTCATTTAGAATATTAAAAAGCAAATGTGTACAGAATTCAATATATTGTTATAGATATGATATAGATAGATAGAGAGAGAGAGAGAAGGAGAGACAGAGAGAGACACAGACAGACAGACAGAGAGATAGAGAGGCAAATTATATCCATAACTATAGATTATAAATGCAGTTACATCTACAATGACAGAAACATGGATTTTTGTTTATGTACTTCTTACATTTGGGGAAAAGGATTAATTTTCAATATTCTTTTTTAACATGTTTTTTTATTGGTGCTTTGAAGATATACAAAAGATAGCATTCCTCGTAGGAAGTATGTACCCATACATGGTATGTCTCCATTCTTTGTTCTCCATTCTTTGCCCCTCTGTACAGCCCCTCTCCCCACCTTATTTACAAACGTTTCGCTTCCACCTTTTTCCTTGTAGTCTCTTTTTTCCCAAAGACCATCATGAGATGATTTTAAAAGAACAGAGAGCACACACTCGAAGTTGGATTTCAACACACAGCTGTCCAGACCCCTCCTGTTTTAAGAGATCCATGTATTTTTGGTACACAATACTAAAAGCTGAATAGCAATAACATTCTATTAACTCATTAGTTCCCTGCTCTTCCTTTCCATGGTCTTTCTGCTTCACCATATAAAAGCACCATTTAGCAATTTATTGATTTAATGTACTTGAATGATTACTGCATATAAAATACAGATTGCTTACTCTGAAAAACATACCTTCCAGTTCCCTCAATACTGTGTTTTAGATAAGGTATTCAGACTGTAAAGAAGAGGAAGCTGATATCCAGCAGCCATACTCATCCCACCAGATGTTTAGGAGCAGAGATGGGCAGCCAGTTCCAGTGAGCTATCTTGCCAGCCCTGGGTCTAACTTGGGTTTAATCAAAATGAATACGTCACAATCCGTTTCTTCCCTTAATATATGTAATTATTTCAAAATTATATTCCAATTGCTTTCTTCTTATAATTCACATAAGTAACTCTATCTACCATAAGTATTTCAGGACCATAGTCCTTGGCCAAACACCATACAATATGGTGTTTACCTTGATTGATTGATTGATTGATTGGTCTGTATTTAGAACAGTGTCCACAGGGTCTACAAGATCTCATGTAGATCGGACCTGTAGTGATCCTCTTGTTTTCAGCCTCTCAGTGCTGGGATTACAGGCACGTTTCACCACACCCAGACTCAACTGACCATCTAAGTATACTTCATGGGAAGGGCCGGCTGCCTTTACATTTTTGAACAAACATATTTGTCATTAATCCCTTGCTGTTTTTTGTGTATCAGAATCCTCTTTTTAGTGATCTAATGAACATGGTCACTCATAGATATCAGGTCCATATGATTATTAGTTTTTCTGCTAAACATTTCACATACATTATATAATTCAATCTTCATTACAATCCTTTGAAGTAGATGCTATTACTCTCCCCTTTAATGGGTCATAAAGCCAACAATTGTCAAACAACAGCCAAGCCCTCGGACTCCATATCTTCCATTTTCAACTATGGTTTGGATGTACTCTTGAATGTCATTGACTAGTTAGTCATAAGTGCCTACTAAATCATATGCATGTTATCTTACTGCACTTGAATTTTTAACATAATGTTGCTAACTATATCCCAAAGGGATCTAGCAACTAAAGTAACTGTGCAACATTTCTAATACAATCTCACAGCAGGGACCATGAGACAAGGCTTCTGTATAATTAGCCACACAGTTCACTAATTGGTTGATTAACTTAAACTATTTGTACCATCATTTTAATAATCTCTTTGGAAACATAGCAAAGGAGGAAAAATTTGAGTAAACCATGTTAGCAGTATAACAGAAAAAATTCTCTAAAAGGAAAATGAATCCATGGAACAAAAATTAACACTATACAAAGAAGTTGGAATGCTCAAAATGATGAAAAATAAGGAAAATATACAGTTACAAGCATGAATATATTTTTTGTGGATGATGGTCCACTTTATTTAAAATTCCTCAATGATCTTTAATTCAATGAGGATGCACCATCTGATAATGATTACAAGGGAAAACAGTGTTTGGCCATCCCTATATTAAACATAACAGTCCCTTTACATGTTGCCTAAACTCTATAAGCAACACATTAAAATTTAGTCAGTAATAAACCTACCTACCTTTAAGATAATTAGAATTTCAAAAGAATATTTGCATTTAAGATATCAAGTGACAAAGACAACATTTTTCTCTGAGCTAAAGAATTCTATTTTATTTTTCTTTTTTTCGGGTTAGAAATACAAATTTCTACTGAAAATCTCTTTAAAAAAAAAACATTTTGTAGCATTAAAGGATTTACTACACTGGCCAGACTTTACAGGGAAAATGCTCTGTATGTAATCGTATGGGCCCAAGTTTTATTCTCCTCACTCTTGGACTCTAGTTCTCCTTTTATTCCTATAACAAGAGGTTCTAATAATGAACATGGTATTTGGTTAATGAATACAACTCTGGATATTTAGAGATCTACATATTTATGTGACCTTCTTTTGTTCATAAATGCTAATATTGCTTCTTTGTTGAGATTCTATTTTGTGTGTTGCTGCAAACAAAGGTATGATTGGTGTAGCTGTAAAGTTCTCATGGAGGCAGCCTGCGTTCCCAAGATAGCAGCATTAGTGTCTACAGAAGCAGTTAATGCTGTTTATCATTAGTGACAGAGACTGGGAAGGACCTTCTCTAGCTTTTATCTTTCACCTTGCCAAGAGAAGTTGATGAGCTTTCTGATTTAAATTCTGAGGTGATGCTCTAGGATTTGTATTCATTTCACATGGAAGATCACACAGGTAAACCTATCCTGCTGATGGAGTCTAATTAAAATCATCTAACATCCCAATATTGGACATCCTTGGGAAAACTACTACTTTATCCATATTTAATGTCAAAGTTGCCCCATGGAATCATAAGTTATAATGGAGCTTATTAAGAAATTTTCATTCTTGAGTTAGAAAGTATTTAATGCATTATGATGTGACTTTCGAAGGGACAGGCAAGTAATTAATATAAGGCATATCTTTATAACAAGTGCACATTTTTACAGATTTAGTTTTTATTAGCTACAGGAAATTCTAGGGAGTGGATTTTTTATTTTTTATTTTTATGGATTTGGTACAGGGTCTCACTACACAGCTGTGTGTGGTAATGATCCTCTTGTTTTCAGCCTCACCAATGCTGAGGTTACAAGTGTGCCCTGCCATGCTCAGTCTCGGTGGCTGGCTCAGCATCCCAGGGGCAGGGCTGTCATGGCATACAGTACTGGGAATCGAACCTCATTCCCTAGCCTTGCGTAAACAGGCACTTAATGCACTGAGCTATCTCACCCCTTAAAGGAAGTTTTCTACACATTAATTATGTTCACATTTGAATAATACCAGTCGGATTTTTTCTACACAAATATTTTCCAAAGTCTGAATGCCTGGAGTGATAACAATCAAAATTTGAGATCAGCCTTGAGAATTTGAGTAATGAATAATGTTTGTTCAAAAAGTAAGATATCCAGTTAAAAATCTAACTATCTTAAACTTTTCAGGAGTCATTGCATGTGGATAATAATTACTTAAATTATGTTGTAACTATTTTTCTATCATGTGTAGCATACAGCACAACACTTTCGTATTTCAGAATCTCTGCCCACCCCCACCCCACCCCCTCGGAACCAGGGTTCAAATTCATGACCTTGCGCTTGTCAGGCAGGCACTTGTGCCACGGAGTTATCTCCTCAGCCCGTGCTTTCATATTTCAAATTGAATAAATCTGCATTCTTTTCATACCTTCCAAAATTTCAAATGCTATTTTCCTGTCCTTTCTATAAAGCTGAAGGTTTTTACTATAAGACGTCACTTCTTCCCTGATCCAGCTCTGGCTCTGCCCTTGCCCTGCATGTTCCACCCTTTGTTTCAGACGTGATCTTTCCGTCTTCATGACCCAGGTAACCTTCGTGCTGTCTGGGCTTCTGTGTGTTCATTTTTGTTTTCATGGAGATTTTAGTTTGTTTTTCTAAAAAAAAAAGAGTAAGTCTCTTTTAGTCTCTCGGTAGTCCTTTGCACTGTTTAACTTATGCAATTTATTTGGTTCTGGATAAAAATTCTATTGGGTGCCTGCCCATTTTGGAAGCACAACATCCAGCGGCTATGAACCAAGGCTCACAGGTGTAATGTGGCTCATGTGTGTCAGCATTTGTCCGTGGTCACTGCTTCCAAGGTGGAAACGTGGAAGAGCATGGCTGCATCCTTGGTGGCAGCCAGCGAGGGTGTAGGGACAGCCCAAGTGAAGGGAGCAGATGCCATGCGCAGGCCCTGAGTGTGTGCCTCCATACCCAACCCGGCCACGCCCACAGCGTTCCCTATCACACCTTTGAGTAGACATCAAAGCCAGGGAAGTGGACGTTGCACTCTAACTGCCACTTAAGCCAAAGCTGTATTCTTCACAGTGGAATCTGTAGCCCTGAGAATGGTCTCTGGTACAACGCAGATTCTGGGCACACATCTTGAAATGATTATTTATGGTTCTCTTAAAAGCTGAGGAAAATTAGGTGGGTCCCAGAGTTCACTTTGCTCTTCCATTCTGGTGTAAGAGCAAATACTCATGGAATGGCCAAACAGCTCAGTGGATTAAGGCGCCTGCAAGCAGGTGCAGGGGCCAGGATTTTATTCTCACGCCTGCCATGTGGGCCCCGCCCCAGGGTGCACTGAGACAGCAAAGGAAACTGGGCATGGTGGCGTGTGGACGTAATGCCAACTCTTGGGAGGCTGTAAACAGGAGGATCACTATGAGTCCAATGTAGTAGTGAGATCCTGAACATCCTGTAGATCCTTCCCTAAAATACAAAAAAAAAAAAAAAGGAAATACTCAAAGAAGTAAGACAAGCAAATTAGTGTATTTTGGAAAATTAATAACATTTGGTTAATATTTATTAGAAGCAACAATTAAGGTAATGTATAGCAAGGTTTTTTTTTTTTTTTTTTTTTTTTTTTTTTTTTTTTTTTTTTTTTGTCTTTTTGTCTTTTTGAGACAGGGTCTCGCTATGCAGTTCAGACTGGCCTTGAGCTCACTTTGATAGCCCAGGCTGGTCTCGAACTCACAATGATCCTCCTGCCTCAGCCTCCCGAGTGCTGGGATTACAGGTGTGCGCCACCACGCCCGGCTACAAGGTGGTATTTTTAGCTAGTTGAAAAATCATTCAAGTTGTGTATACTTTTAGATTGTTGTAAGATTTTAAATGTACACACATATTTTATGATATCTAAATTAACATATACGTAAGTTTTCAAATGCTATCTCTTTATGGCCCATCAAATGAAAATTTATTTATGCATAAAATTGCTACCAGGAATGTGTCCCATGCTGTGACTGGACCTGAACATGTGGTTTATCCAAGACCCACAACTTAAAGGGAGGCTTAATTGGACTCACAATTTCATGAAATTCACTGCATTGTCTCCTGGCTCAACTGTAGAAAAGTTATGTTGCAAAGCTATCAGAGGAAAACTGCTCATCTTACAGAAACTGAGAATCAGAGCAAAAGACAGGAGAGAGAGAGAGAGAGAGAGAGAGAGAGAGAGAGAGAGAGAGAGAGAGAGAGAGAGAGAGAGAGAGAGAGACGGGCCTCCTGCAGGACAATTACCTTTAAAATCATTCCCACATGGATATGCCTCTTTAAGCAAGCCCTAATCCCAGTAGCATATTTAACTGTGAACTTCTGAGTAATCAATCCACTAATTAATATAGCATGCCATGGTTCAATCACAGTAAGGAAAAGCCAACTTTGAACACATAAAGCTTTGGCGAAAAATAACATCCCATTTCTAAATGTAACGCTCTGCCCCTGCCCCTCAAGTAAGCTGATGTCCATTGCATTTTGTTCCTTCTCTGATATTCACCAGCATAACAGTGTAGCAATACTTAAAGTCCCAACTCCAAAGTCTCCACCTAGATTAAAGACAGTCTGTAGCTGGGAGGCCCTGGAAAGATAAAAAGAAAATAAAATACTGACAACGGACAATGGCACAGGATAAATGTGGCCATTGGAAAGGGAGAACTGCTCCAAAACAAAATAAAAACCCAACAGAGCAAAGCTTAAATCTTGTGGTGTGTGTGTGTGTGTGTGTGTGTGTGTGTGTGTGGGTGTGTGTGTGAGTGAGTGAGTGATACTACAGTATGGAATGTGCCCAGAAGTGACCTCCATGGTGTGGGCATCCCTGGTCCTACCTTGCTAACTTCAACCCACATGGCTTCTCTCTTTGTCTTACCCTACTCAATTCCTACTGCTTTTTACGGCAGACAATTCACTATTTTTCATTTCTCCAACTTTCTGTGGTCTTCACTGCATCTTTGACTTCACTGTAAGCTTCAAACATCGCTTTCTAAAAGTCGCATGACCTGGTCTCCTAGGTCCTCCCTTAATTTCTGTGTAGAAGCAGCCATGAACTCACAACTCATGCCTCGGACATGGCTGAAAACCCAGTGCCATGTGCATGACCCAGGGCCTGCTATGCATTTAAGCTGCAGCCAGGCTCCTTAGGCACTGGCCAGGGATACCTCTGAGAAGCAGAGTAGTGGAATACAGGAAAAGGGGACCCTAGCTAGCACTGAAGGAGTCAGCAGCCAAGGGGCTTTATTCTCAAAGGGAAGGCAAGTCTTGCAAATGCATTTTCTCTTTTCACTCTTGAGCCGGCAAGTGTGGGACTGGGCACTTTTCTTATCCTGACATCACTCGTTTTGTTCCAGTGCAAACTACTGGCTCCCCTTCTAATGGTCTTACTCTCTTTGCCAGCTGTAACTATATAGTATGTGACTTTACCCATGTTCCTTTGGGGAGAATGCTTTATGTTTGAAGTCATTCTGCTATCCCTTTATCTCTTGATTCTCACTATAAATTTGCCCAGAAGTAGCCGTTACTTCTGACACCATAGACTGAATTTCACTATCATGATATTTTCTCTGCCTGATTATTATTTCACTACCATTAAGCTCATTCTCCTGTAAAATTTCAGAATGTGGGTGAAATATAGACAAGTCCTTTGCTAGAAAGTAAAGCAAATGTTTTTCGCTCAGTTTTCAATGGAACTATTGTTTCCACTTAAAACTTCATGAAGCTGACATTCACTGATCACGTTCCTGTCAACTTTGTGGTTGTCTGGGCTCTGATTAGAATCACCCAGCAAGTGCTGCCATCCAGACTTTCCCAACTTGACCACGAATCAGTTCCAAAGCCTTCTAGATGGCATGGTCAGCTCTACTTACGACGATGGCCTCAGATACCAGTTTTCTCTAGGGGTTATGTTCCCATTGCTGAAACAAAATAAGCAACCCTCACAACTGAAGAAATAGAAGGTTGTTTCAGCTTAGGGTTTCTAAAGTTTTAGTTCTAGTTAGCCAGCTAGCTCTCAGGCAGAAAGAGGACCGCAGAGAGGTGAGAAGAGGAAACGCATGCAATCTGTGGCATCCAAGAAGCAGCGAGAGAAAGAGAGAAAACTTCCCATACCATGATACCAAGACATGTCTTTTCCAAATGACCCCATCTCCTGAAGGCATATTCAGCTATGAGCTCATCAGAGGAACAGACCTGGTATGAAAGCAATGTCCCCATAGGCCTGTGCAAGATTCGTCTGTAAACACATGAGCCTTTGTGGGAACATTTTAGATCTGATGGCAGTGTCTTTGCCATTTCTAGCATCAGAATAGAGTTTGATTTGCAGAATACGTTTAAGAGAATCTCCTCTTATTCCATATTGGAGAACAATTTCAGGATTATTTCTTTTTGAGATTTTAAGCAGTTTTCTTGTTAAATTTCCACAATCAATATATCCTGTCTTGGGCTTTTTTTTTTTTTATGGTACTGTTTTTTATTACTGATTTCATGATTCAAAGATATGGTGCTTTAAAGTCATAACTAAAAGATAATAAGGTGCTATAAAGGGAATTATATAGACTAGGCAATCAGTGCAATTTAGTTATATTTGCAATAATAATAACACCAATATTTATTTGAATACTCAAAGCAAAAATATGTTAACTTCATAAATTCAATTTTATTTACCATGATCGCTGGAGAGTTTCTGTGTATTAAACAAAAAAACTCTGAGCAAAGAATAATTTTTCAGCTTCTCATTGCAGGTAGCATTAGCTGCAAATAACATCTTAATGTAACATCCTTTCTCTGTAATGACATTTGTTTTCAATTGTAGATTTGAGATTCAAGTAAAAATAAACGCTTTATAGTCTTCTAAATTACTAAAGAAAAGTAACTTTGAAAGCAAAAGTAGAGTATTGCATTATTTTTCTCCAGGAAATTTATCTAGATTCACTCACGCTGGTTTCTTGCCAGAGAAACAGAAGAGAGAGGCAGACTCTTTGACTTTCATGTTCAAATCTCAAAACATTACATTTAATGCAATTTTTCTTTTGCTTTAATGACATCAGCTGTATAATCTTATTTCTTTTTTTCCCAAGAGAAAAGCACCAGGGGAAAAGGAGTAGTCGGTAGTAGCAGCCACATTATATAGACAATATGACACCCTTCAAAGAGATCTGAATCACAGGATCAAAACTTTGTCACCCACAAAATTGTTTTCTTCTTTTATCAACAAAAACAGGTTTTATTCCACTTGTTATGCTTCTGGTTCTCCATTAAAGTCATTTTAGGTACTACTGACAACGCTTACACTGTAACGTCTAAAATAGTGGCTTTTAGTCTAGCTGGAATTGATCCCGTATTCAGCTTTCCTTCTTTCTCACGACCCTGCCCTATTAACTGAGATAGTTCTTAAAACGCATTTTCTATGCAAGAAAGCTCTAGCAGACATTTCTGTTTCTCAGTCTGTTTGCAGAAGCCAGTAACTAACTGCTCAATGAATATTTCTAAAAAAAACCATGATATTCAGTGGAAAGCAAGGGATTATTGGCATTTGAAGGAGTAAAATTGAAAATATTTCACTATATTATGTAAAGCATCTTGGTTAGTAAGATCACAATGATATGAATTATTATTATTAATATTTATTGCAACTATCAGTAGTATTCAACTACGGGAACATAGAGTTGTTCATGAGGAACGTTGAACTGTAGACAGCAGGAGAAATACACAGTCATCATAAATTAATTAGAAATTATTTGTCTTTTAATGATAATGTTGAAATGTCTTATCAAAGGTAATCATTAAATTTTTCATATATATAAGTGTTTCTATTTGTGTTTTATCTTCAGTCTAAATTTCAAGTTAGAATACCTAGTAGAAGAATCAGCATAATAGAATCTAGCATTGTAATCCAGAATTACCGTACATGAGCTAGCACATACATACATAGATACACACACATATATGTAGCTAACCTCTTATGCATAGTTAAATGTGCTCTAATTTTCAACTATTAAGGATGCTAATTTCAATTGTCTGTCTTCCTTTGTTGACCTCAGGGAACACTGTGAAAATATCAAACACTTCTATTTTTTCAAGTCTATGTTTGAAGTGGATTTCTAGTATATTAACTTAAATAGCAGAATGAAAAGGGTGGTAAATCATAATATATTAATATTTTAATATACAATTAAATTTACACATTTGTAAATAAGAGTTACTTAATTTTTGAAAATGTCCAAATGACATTTTGTTGTATTCTCATATTAATATCATAAAAAGCTCTAAAAGAATATGATACATATTTCATTCCAGTTAGTGACAAAATTAAATTAACATGATTTTTTACAATAGCCACCAGCCTAGTAAATAGTTGTTTAATATATTAATATAGTCATGCTTTCATTTTAAAAATTAATACATTTTGAGTGGATAATGACTATATTTTTTTGCTATTGGTACATGTATGTGACATCTCTTAAATGTGTTTTCCTTCCTTTTTATGGAAAAAAATGTTCTTTTTTTCTGTTATCTGACATATGGATAGATAGAAAGATAGATAGATAGAAATATACATATATAGATATATTTAGATATATATAGATATTAGATAGATATATTTAGATAGATAGATAGATAGAGATATATAATATATAGATATTAGATAAATGATATAGATATAGATATACATTTTTTAATACAGGGTCTCACTATGCAACTTAGGCTCTTAGTGATCCTGTCTCAGCCTCCTCTGCATGGGGATTGCAGGCATATGTCCCCATGACTGCTTCTGGAGCCCGTACAGTGCACCTGGAGTTCCAGAGGCCAGCCTGGCATGTGGTACCAGGGATCCAAGTCTGAACCTTGCACTTGCCACTTGCCAGCCAGGGTTTTAACCCACTGAGTTATCCCCCCAGCTGTATTATCTGCCTTGTAATTTGCCCATTATTTGTATTTTTCATTTCTCATTTGAAAGAAACCATACAATTTTTATGACTTGTATATTTGGTCTGACATTATAGTCTCAAAATGTGTGCATTTTCCTACAAATATAATATTAAAATAAATTATAAGTACACTCAACTTCAAGCAATGCCTTATAAAATAAATATAAGATGAGAAAGTACAATGTAAGATCAAAAAATAAATGAAGAGAGCTAGTATTTATTGATCAGTAGTCGTATACATGTGTCTTATTTTTGAACATAGAACTTATGGGTGTGTGTTGAATATACAAAAACTACTACATTGGGAATTGATACCACTAGTGGACAGATGAAAACAATATATGTGATCTCTCTATAAATGTGTTTATTGTTCATGTATTTATCATTATAACATGTTCTAGTGAAGGGGACTATAGATACTCACTTATTAAAAGTCCAAAATCTGCTTGTAGCGTGGCATAGTTTTCCTAGTGAAGTATGTTTTGAGGGTTTATACTCTATACTAAAAAGCGTAGATTTTAATTCCAGCATCCTCCTGCCACACAAGTGCTGAGTAGCCTGAGTGAGGCTTCAATAAAGAGGCTGAATTTTTGGCACATGTGGTTGATGAAGCTGGAACATCCTGCTTTGGCCCTGGTCAGCTGCATTTCTAATGTGTGTTGCTGTTCACAAATACCTATATTTAGAAAAGACTTAGAACACAGTTACATAGAACCAGTGACCTGAACTCAATGGAAACTCCCAGACATTCACATTTGATGTTCTCCATATTCGTTGTTTTATTTCCTGGCAGACAAGGTAGAAGTCAAGGGTGGGCAATATCAGTAAAGAATGAGTATTGAAATAATGGAATGTATCTATCAAAAAATTACTGAAAACATTCTCGCATGCTTTCACAGAGAGCAAACTAGCCAAGCAACAGCCATGACTCATCCAGACGGGTGACACTATCAACAGTAGTACAAAGCACTGTACATGGTTTCACAGTTAATCCCGAGGGGATTTAATGGACCTTGGAAGATACAAAAGTTAGAGGTTTGGTTATACAAGTCTTGCTTTAACATGTCCTTAACCACCCAGCAGAAAAGTTTAAATATGAGGCATAAAACATTAAGCTAGATTGGCATGCTGCGCAGTAAAAGGCTTACATCAACAGCTTCCAACATTGCCAGTTTCACCAGTAACTTACTGCAATTATGGAACATTGGATTATGTATACAACTACTTTCTTTTAGTTTAAAGAGAAGAAATTTTCTGTACCAATAACAATTAAAAAATTTGTCACCTGTACACTCTATAGTCTGTCTAACTACTACGAGGACAACAATATGCATTGTATCAATTATTGTGAATGTACTACTAACGTGTTTTGAAACTGTCATATTATTATCTCTTATTAAAAGTAAAGAAAAGAATAAATGCTTGCCAGACAAGTGCCAAGGACCTGAGACCAATCCCTAGCTCTGCCAATTAGTTAATTAATTAATTAATTTTAAATAAAATAATTACTAGATAAATAGTCATTTCTGTAAACATATGATCATTATAATTCCTTATCTCTCAAATAAAATTAAAATAAGCATACACACACACACACAAACAGAATGTAAATATGAATACACTATGGTCTAAATCAGTTCTGATACTGCTAGACTTGCGATACCTTTGTCAAAGTGTGACAAATATATCTTTCAGATGTAGACAAACATAAGAAAGATCTAGAGGTCACATTGCACAAGCAATAGACCCACTTTTGGAGATCAAGTAGGTCACACCGACAGTACCGAGCTCTATTTACAAGGAAGTTTACATTTATTTTGCACCCTGACCTGTAGTTAGCGATTATTTAGTTGGGTGTATATTATACATTGTCTTATTCACTAACTGAAGTAAAACAAGATATCTACTTTAAAGCTGGCCGTGGTGGTGCACACTTGTAATCCCAGCACTCAGGAGGCTGAGGCAGGAGGATCAGTGAGAGTTCGAGACCAGCCTGGGCTACAAAAGTGAACTCAAGGCCAGCCTGAACTGCATAGGGAGACCCTGTCTCAAAAAGACAAAAAAAAAAAAAAAGGAGTTATCTATTTTAACTTCATCTACTGAAGCATTATATTTGCTGATGTTTGATAAAATACAGTATTTTTAGAAGCATAGATAAATCTACTCAATTTTACGAAGCAGATTGAACTAAAAAAGTAAACTACATGAGGGAGAAAAGTTTTCAATAATACGTCATCCAAAATTTGATAATTTTAAATGGAGTAAGTTTTAATTATACTTATAAAACTTTTAGAATTTTAATAATTACTTTAACAATAAATGTTTTTGTCTTTTTGAGACAGGGTCTTGCTATGCAGATCAGGCTGGTCTTGAACTCATTTTTGTAGCCCAAGCTGGTCTTGAACTTGCACAAATCCTCCTGCCTCAGCCACCCAAGTGCCAGGATTATAGGTATGTGCCTGGCTTCATCAGTAAATTTGACAACACTAGTGTATATTAAAATTGTTTTATAATATATGCAGTCAAACATCATTGTGAATATGAATTATATAATATTTTCCTTATAAATGCATCAAATGACTTTACCTTTTCCAAACAGTATTATATTATATATTCTTCAACAAGTACTTAATTCCTGTCCATATTCAGTTCTCATGATTTTTCTTTCATTTATTCACTTATTGATTCCTAGTGCCATAGAATATTCTTAAAGAACATAGTAACATCATAATTTGTCCTTTATTTTATGAATAATTAGTTTCTATTATTTTCCCTTAAAAAAAAACAGTGTTTATCAATGAAGCCTTAAAAATTTCCCCTGATGAATAGGTAATTCAAATACACTGATTTCAAGAAATCAAATTGCAGGGACAGTCAGATAGCTCAGTGGACTAAGCACCTGCTTAGGCAAGCACGAGGACCAGGATTTGATTCCTGGCACCACATGTCACACCTACTCTGCCCTTGGGTGTGCTGAGCCAGCAACCCGGTCTGGTGGTGATGGTGCAAGCCTGTAATCCCAGTACTGGGGAGGCTGAAAACAGGAGAATCACAGTGAGTCTGCGCTGCATAGGGAGATCCTGTACCACGTACAAAAAAAAAAAAAAAAAAAAAAAAAAAAAAAAAAAAAAAAAAAAAAAAAAAAAAAAAAAAAAAAAAAAAAAAAAAAAAAAAAAAAAAAAAAAAGAAAGAAAAAAAGAAATTGCTACACAAAATACAATAAAATACAAATATTCAAATTTACATGATATTGCCTGGCACATGCAAAGATCTGAGTTCAATCCCCAGTTCCAGAAAACAAAAACAAAAACAAAAACAACATGATAAAGTCAAGTCGTTGTTGTACATCACTTTACATTTCTAGCTGTGTTACATAAAATTTTTATTTCTTCTATTTCTTACATATGTTTATTATGATAACTTCTTGCTTGAATCTTTGCTTTTTTAAAAATTTATATTATTATATTATCATGAGCGGTTTCCCGTGACATTTTTTTTTTTTTTGTCTTTTTGAGACAGGGTCTCTCTATGCAGTTCAGGCTGGGCTTGAGCTCACTTTGGTAGCCCAGGCTGGTCTCGAACTCACACCGATCCTCCTTCCTCAGCCTCCCAAGTGCTGGGATTACAGGCATGCACCACCACGCCCGGCTTCCCGTGACATTTTATAATATTGTCTGCCTATGTTCTAGCATAATGAAGGCATGTACACATTTTTTAGAACTGGGTCATTAATTTTCCTTTTTGTATCAACTTGCAAAGTTTTACTATATTCTGCATTATTTTTGTCAAATACATGTGTGTTTATATGCATTGGTGCCTATTTGCCTGTCTGCCCAGTCTTCTAAGAATATGTGAATATTTTTATACAGTCACCTTTCGTAAAGAAAAAAATTATAATTTCTGTGTATTAGAATTTATGGAATTGTACCTTCAAGAGAAATTAAGATTATATATATATATATATATATATATATATATATATATATCTGCAGACAAATATTTTTAGCTGTTCTATGATAAAGGCTTTAAATTTTTCCGACCATGTTGACCAGTCAGGAAGAGACAAGATGGCGTGCTGAGCTTTCCAGAGCAGAAAGCTTTATCTGTTGTATTTGCGGTGAGAGGAAAGAGGGAGGGAAGACATAGACCAACTGACCCCAGGAGAGAACCTCACAGACATGTCCATGTGTTAATGTTTGCAACTGCATGGTCTGTGGCTTTACACAAAGAAATAAAACTTAATCTTGGATACGTTTTGGTAAATAACTTGTTCATCTTTGTTTTATGAGGTCGGGCAATGATGTGGTACAATCTATCAAATGAGTAATGGCACAGGAAAGAATTGATTGTAGGCAGGTTCACATTGCTAATGGCTATTTCCTTGAGTGGTCCTTGTTTTTGTTTCCCTAGTGGAGAGAACATATATATATATATATATATATATATATATATATATATATATATATGAAACATTTACTTTTTTTTCTTTTTTTTAAATTTGTATTCATTTGGTGTAGGGTCTCACTATGTAGCTTATATTCCTAGTAATCTGATTCTCCTTGTCTCAGTCCCTCCTCATTGGAATTATAGGCATGTGTCACCATGCCAGGCTTAAGGCCTGCATGGCACATCTGGGGTTCCAGGGCCAGCATGCTGGGGATCAAACCCAAGTCCTTGTGCCTGCCAAGCTGGTGCTTAGACTGCTGAGTTATCTCTCCAGCCCTGACTTTTTTGATAACTGAAAATGTCCTTTAATGTCTCTATATTACAAGTATTTTTCATGTTTTAAACAGAAAAATAATAATTTTACTAAGTTTAAGATTTTTAATAAGCTTTAAGATCATGTAGACCCCACATCCTCCCTCAGACAAGATAGAGTATGTTATTCTGAACACCCTTATAGGTTGTAAAAGAAACCAAGATGGTGTGTGTAACATTATAAAACCAGAGGAACATGTTTCAGTTTGTGTTCGGGATTATATTGAAAATAAGTAACATAAACATGAACCAAAGGCTTGCATGGAAAACCACATGGAGAGTAGCTTCGAGCTGTGGTTACTACCCTGACTCTGTTGCCGGGCTACCAAAGGTCCCTGCTTTTAGTGATGAATATTCCAACAAACACACAAGTTTATGGAAGC
Organism: Myocastor coypus; assembly: GCA_004027025.1. Taxonomy (NCBI): domain Eukaryota; kingdom Metazoa; phylum Chordata; class Mammalia; order Rodentia; family Myocastoridae; genus Myocastor; species Myocastor coypus. The sequence continues at coordinate 57,496 of PVJA010002935.1, read as the reverse complement.
CAACAGGCTTTACTGGGAAAGCTAGAGGAAGCTAGGGAAGCAGCCCTGGTTGGGTACCTGGAAGGGGCATACTCAGTGCCTGAGGGAGCTTTCACTCACAAGAATTGCTGATCTGCCTGTGGCGATCTCAATCCCTTGACGCTCCACTTTTTCGGAAATCCAAGTGATCACAGGTTTGGAACCACAGCGGGAGAATTTTGTGCTCCGTAAATATTTTAGCTTGATGTCCTTAGTAGGAGTAAAGAGGAAAGGAACAGGTCAACCCAGAGCTGAGCAAAGTTCCTAGATGGATATTCATACATGATCAACACCTGCCTAAGAAAAAATTTGATCCAAGTGTTACAGTATAAAAGAATAAATAAATGAAGCTCTTTGGTCTGCATTAAGTTACCACACTAAGTGGAAGCCATGGTCAGTCCAAAGATGGCTTTCCAGTTTCTTTTTTGAGAAGAGAATACAAAAAATAGTAATAAAATATACCTTAGAAAGATCCAGAATTCAGAAACAGAAATACCGTTTAAGACTGATCATTTCCCCGAAGAATGCATAATCCATGCTTTTAATGAGGCTCGGGTAAGGACCCACAGTCCTGCGTCTTCCCCATCCCTGGTTGTGCATGAATGTTTCAGTGTTTCTCTGCATACTTGCCTTGGTCCTCACCAAGCAGAAGTGATTACAGTCTACAGGGATTTCAGGATTTATGTCACACATGCACCTCAATTCAATATGCATACTTATATTAAAAGTCACTTTTTGGTAGTAACATGGCGTGATATTTTTAGGGAATACACCCTTCCAAACTTCAGATTGCATTATTATGATCCAGACTTGGAGAAAAGAATTAAAAAAAAAAAAATCTAAGGCACCCATTAGGACACTGGAGGGCTGGAACCGAGGTGGTTGACATCTCCACAGGGCACTGCAATAAAATGTGGAAAACGACACTTAGGCAGGAGGAGCCTAAATCGTGTTTTCTACATGGGCAGTCCGAGGGCTCAGATTCTTGGTTCCAGTGGAAGGCTCACTCCAGCAGGAATAGCTTCAAACTTGTCAGTGTTTCTCACTGGCAGGGTGTTTATGGACAGCATGGGCAGACTTTTTACTGTCTTTAATTTTCTTATCTGTCACCTTGGAAATGCAATGTTTAGCCAGGGTTCCAATGGTGGACAGGAGTTAAGGAAAGAAAATGCACCTGGAGCTCTCTTTTGCATAATAATAACCTCAGGAGAATCAGGATGGGAGCGAGGGTGAGGGGGCAAGGGAGATTGCCAGCTTGATTGGATACAAAGCTCAACTGTAAACAATCTACACATGGTGCGCAGAGAGCAAGCAAGACCCAGGATGCCTGGTCGTTCCTGTTCGCATCCTCCATGAGAGAGATTGACCGACTTTCCTAAACACAGACTAAAAATCACTCTGTCAGAATGCTTGTGTCCTATTTATTTCTAACATTACTTCCTCCCTTGGAACACAAAGAAGAGAAGCCTTTTGTCTAAAATATGGATTCCTAACGGCATCACTTAGAGTCAGGATGAGGGGATTGCGTCATACTCGGGTGTAGTGGCGAGAGGCAGGGTGGGACCAGTCTCATGGAATACCTAGAAGGTTACAAGCATGAGTGTTTTCTAGAAAATAACAAGGTCTGCATCATCAGTTAAGCTACACCAGGCCCGTTGCTAGGCTAGTGTTTATGCAGGGGTTGGCAAAAGTGATTTCCTTTCTTTAATTCATTCTGAGCGTTCTTGTTCGCGTTGTAATTCATTGATTTCTTCTGCCATGTTTTTTTTTTTTTCACTCTATTCCTAAAGAACGAATTATAAGAAAATAAAATAATACAGATAGGAGCAATTATATCAAATACTTTATTCAATTTAAAATGTTTCTTGCCGGGCGTGGTGGCACACGCCTGTAATCCCAGCACTCGGGAGGCTGAGGCAGGAGGATCGGTGCGAGTTGGAGACCAGCCTGGGCTACAGAAGTGAGCTTAAGGCCAGCCTGAACTGCATAGCGAGACTGTCTCAAAAAGACAATCAATCAACCAATCAATCAATCAATCAATCAATCAATCAATAGAAAAAATATTTTTTGGTACCTTTTTGCTACTCACAAATATAATTTTAGTATAATGTAAAAGTTATATGCTTTTTTGTTTAACTAAGCATGATTTTTATTTTATTATGCAATAAGAAATACGTTGTCATTTAGTAAAGCATCCTTTCCTCCAAAACCGTCAAATAAAATCTGTGTGATTAAAATATTGACTTGCTCTACAATCTTTTGAAGGCAAAATTAAAAAAAAAAAAAATCTGGATCTGTGCCATTATGTAACTTCCTATATAAAATACAGAAATATCAGCTTTAATATTTTAGGAATTATATAAATTTACCATTATCTTGAATACATATAATTGTGAAGACAAATATAGTTTTTTATTAAAGACAGCACAAATTAGACTTAAAACAGAAAACTTTACCAGTGAAACAGGTTTTCACTTAACAAAATAACATGAGTTTCACAGTATTTATATTGCAAATATTTCTTCAAATCACTTAAAATTCTATGATCAGTCATTTCTTTTTATATTTTTATTTTATTTTTTATTAATTTTAACAGGAAATAACAAGGCAACCGTTTCAAAACATGATAGTAGTACATTCTCAACAATTGATGCAATGCGTATGGTTGTCCCCATAGTAGTAATACTGAGCACAGGGCGTAGGCATGGCACGTTTTCTAATCACTGTTGATACAAAAAATTTCTTCTTATTGAATTAAGAGAAAGTAGTTGTATACATACTCAATGTTCCCTGCTCTCATTGGGTTATAGGAAAAACTGGCAGTGCTGGAAGTTGCTGGTTTAAGCCTTTTACAGCTCATGGTTAAACTTTTCTGCTGGGTGGATCAGGCCTTTCAAAATGATGAATTTTACTTTGTGAGCATAATTTACAATCACAGAGATTTCAAAATGAAATTAATATGTTGCACCCAAGGTACTGGAGTTTCCACCTAATGTTTGACTTTCCTTCTATAAGACCCTTTGACACTCAGTGTTGATTGTACAAAACATAATAATTTTAATCATACCAAACTACACAAAAATTTCCCTAAGTAAAGACTGAACCCTCTCAGACCCTTGCTACATGGCACCATACATTGGTGCTAACCCAAAAGAACATCTTTGGATTGTTAGCATAACTTTTGAAGATTTGAAAAGTGTGATATTTAATTTTTAAAAACATTGTTTTAGGAAAAACCCATATAGGCATATATGCATACATGTATTTGCCTGTTATGTATATATAAAAGGCAACATCTTTTTGAAATAAAGATGTCTCTTGGTTTTCCACCCAGAAAGCCCAGGCGAGCTGTGTCATGCACAGAATACACAACCTATGATTACTGGAAATCACGTTGGCCAGAATGATTGATGTCTTAGCTAGCCTGGCCTGACCATAGTGAGGAGAGTCTGACCAATTAAGGAGAAAAAGGGAGCTCCATCAGTCAGATCAAAAGTGACAGCCTTCCCACCTCTGCCACTAAAAAACACAGAAAAACCATAGTTGTCCATCTGGTTCATTTTTGAAAGGAAAATTAACGTGTAAGGATATTTTTTCTGTGTATAGCATATGTAATAAATGTTGGAAAGGAATTTAGCATAAGTTGCCTCTTATAAGAGCAGGATATGGTTTAACAAAAGCTTAGAGAAGCTTATAATAGTTTAATCTAAATCCATTCTAGGAACTAAGTAAATGGAAGATCTGAAACCTTTTGTAAGTGACCTGAAATAATTAACAGGGCTTCCAGGATGATACATTATTTCTCCAGGTGGTAAATTTGAAACAAAATCTACTCATTGATGTTTTATTTAAAGGTAAGCTTTGTAATGACTTCCAGATACAATACGTCACCTAAGTACATTTGTATGGTGCCATGCAGTAGTTGAATCTAGGGATCACTCAGAAGTTATTCCAGAAGGTCCACTTTGTGCCCTAATTTTGCTGAGTGAAGGAATTTTCAAACAGAAGTAAGTGGCAGGATGCTGGAATAATATCATGATACAACTAATGTGAGACTATAAATAGACTACAAGTGTCACGAAATATATGGGAAACACTGGATAATTAAATAATGGTCTTCATACATAAAAGGGGTGGATGTTTGCTGGTAATATGTAAAATCTTAACAACTATCACTTGGAAGGCATTTCAAAAGTACTGTGTGTTGCTCTTTATAATGAACTAGCACTTTTGCTTTCTTCTTTACTTTCTGTATACCTTCTAAGTAGCACACATATACCTATATTACGCATTTAGTATTTAACATATATCACCTTATTCTCATCTTTCAGCTCAAAGTATTACTGTCTATGCCTGCAAAATCCTACTTTTGCAGGGTTTGTGAACACATTATCAGTATTTTCTATAATTTCTGATTTTCCTGAGCATTTCCCTGGCAAAATGATTTGTTTTTGTCTCTTTATGATTTCATGCAGTATGAACTGCTAGATCGTATGAATTGCGCATGCACTCAAGTAGAAAAGCAAACAGTTTCTCTCAGAAGTTCAAGGCCAGGGACACAGCCCTGACTATGCATTTGTATTTGCAAAGCAGCTCGACAGAAATGGATTGCATAGTATTTCTACTCTTCCTATTTAATGATTTTTTTTTTTTTTCTGAAGAGCATTGTGAATCAAAGGGCAAGTAAATGTTAAAAATGTACACCTGCTCTAAAAAGTCATGTTGAGTGAAAAGCGTGAGTGTACTAACCACGTAAGACAATAAGTTCAACCCATGAGTACCCTGATGAGAAGAAACAAAAGGCTGATATGAAAATAGTACAATAAATTGAATTGTAATCCTTTAGCTACACAGTTCTTTGTTCAGTGAATGCAATGTACGTCACCATGATCACCTGGAAATTCTAGCTCCTCTCTAATGGTGCTTTACTTTCATTGAGAAAAAAAATAAGCAACCTTTAAAATCATTGACTAGCTTTCTATCTGTGTCCTTACATGACTTAATCTGTTGCAATTCAGTTCACCCCTTTCTGAGTATTGACTTTATTTTTTTTTTTCAAGAGTTGTAAAGGAAATCATCCAGATCTTATGTCACTACACAACCGTTATCTCTTCCCCTGGAAGAAGCTGTCTGAGAAGTGAGCTGCACTCTATTTCCTTCTCCTTTTCCCCTCTCAGTTGCCGGAGATCTGAATGATTTCTAACCCAAGCACTACTGTCCACTGCTGTCCCTCCTCTTTATGCTTTACAGGTATTTCCGCCCATAAATTTCTCAAGGTTTAATCTTATACTAACACAGCCTTCATTTTGAAAGATGGACAACTGTAAACTTTTGAAAGTTCAAAAACCTGGGCACTCTCTACCCTCAATTTTAAACAAATAAAAAAATATTTCAATGTGAATAAACTTAAAAAGAATTATAAAAATCCTTTCTCCACTCCGTAAATTTACGGGTGTCTCTGTGTCACATATCATATGCAGCTAAATAGTAAAGACTAATGTGTAACTCGATGTATAGTTCACTGCCAGTATAATATACTTGGGCCAACCCTTAAATCCGTGCATAAGAAGAGGAAGAGGGCTGCCACAGGAAGCTGTGCGCATGCCCACCTATGAATGACCTAGTCGGGTATAAACGTGCAGTGAGCAGGGTTGGGGGAAGCGTGAACTCCATCGCACTAGCTCGTACTGCCCTACTTCCTTGAGGTTCTTAGTGACTGCTCTGTAGTCATCTGTTTGCCGGTCATTTATTTCTCTTACTGAAAATACCGGGAGTAGCTAGAAGACATAGTATGCCTTATCTCTGTAACTGCGGCTCTGAGTGAAGAGGTCAGTTAACACCAGTTGGAAAATAGGACTAAAATGAAAGGCATAAGAACTTGAAAAAAATATGTAGATAAGGTTAAAAATATAAGAAGGGAATGGAAGTGTTGTTAAGTAGCATTGGGAACGAAGCACAGACATTTCTATTAAGTGAAAGATAATTAGTTCCAAAGGAAATAGGGTAAAGTCAAAGAAAAATTTTAAAATGAAAGAGGTTAGGGATATGAGACATAATAAACAAAAGATTTTCAGGTGGACCCAGAGTTTAACTCACATTTCATGGGAATGAGAAAACAGTACAGTTTGGAAGACATTTTAGGTAAAACCAAAAACAGAAGCAGCATTTGTAAATCCGTGTGCTAAAAAGAAATAAATAGTTCAAATGTGACAAGTCAAAACCATCAAATACGAGTCACACTAGAGTACAAGTTATAATTTCTGTTTTTGTGAAAACAAGCGAATTCTCTTGCATAGGGCTCAACTAAGCAGACAGTTTCAGCAACCAAGCATAACTGTATTATGCCCTTCGATATAGATTTGTTATTTCTCTGGGTTTGTATTCTTTGTTTGAGAAGGTGATCTGCTGAGACCTTTCAGAATCTACATGAGGACGGGAGAGATTCTAATCTCTTTCTTGCCACTTGGATTAGACAAATCAGTATTGACCATCAAAAGACTGAGGAGGCCTTGTGCAGATCACCAACAAATTGAACTCTATGAAAGCATGCCCTCTCAAATGAGCTGGAGACAAGGAGCCCTGGTCTCTGTACGCTTGCAGATGCTAGAAAAACTTGTAAGTCTCCCATTATTGTTCTGCAGTACAGAGCAGAGGAGAATGTGAGAGGCAATTATTTGGTAATCTCCTGTACTAGAATAATAAATAATTGTCACAAAATAGAAAATACTGAGCTCGTCTTTCATCTGTTCTGCTAATGGTAATGTTAAAAGATTAATGATGAACTGTAACCCCTGTTACAACTCAATTCACAGAAAGCATTTGTTTTCTAAATGATGGCATATTTGCCTTATTTATTATTAGAATACTTATTATTATTATATGCATTTAGTACAGGGTCTACAGGGTTTCAGTACACAATGGGAGTCTTAGTGATCCTCCTGTTTCCAGTCTCCCAAGGTCTGGGATTACAGGCAGGTGCCACCGTGCCCAGGCTTAATCATGGTCTCAGGGTGTCCGAGGGGTGGAGCCCACACAGCTTGTAGGGGACCGAACCCCAGCCCTGCTGAGCAGGTGCTTTAATCTGCTGAGCTATCTGCCCAGCCTCCAAATTTCATAATTTTAAAACATTTACTTGTAAGAGGATAAATACCCACTTTGCAAATTTGGCAAAATTTAAAACTTACCTTTAAGATGAATGGTACTCTAGAATTTACCCATAAAAAATGTTGCATACAAGGTATAGTAATGGATAAAGACAGATAAATGATGATACTCATTTTGAAATTTTTAATTAGCCTCAACTTTTCTCTTTTATTTTCTGTTCTGACACGTTGCAGTGGAATCATTTAGATAAATCCAACTGAGGTGATTGTCCCCCATGCTGGCTTATTTCATAGACGGGGCCTAGTTGGCATTCTCATCTTTGACCTCGCTTTGCCATAACGTGTGTACGTAAGAAGTCTGCCAGAGGCAGAGGTTGCTACAAGGGGCTGGGAGAAGGGACGCTGTATTCTTCCATCTTTATTGTGGTTTTCCTTCAGCTGACCTCTGAACCGCCACAACTGCAGGAAGACTCAGCTGAGTTGGCTTTCTCAGAAAGTAATTTCGGAGCTGGCGAGATAGCTCTGTGGTCTAAAGCACATGCTTAGTTGAGCTTAGACAACCATAGGGACAGCAGTTTGATACCCAGAACCACATGCTGTGCCAGCCCTGTCCTCAGGGTGGGCTGAGCAGGCCAAAGGAAAATAAAAGGAAAAAGCAATTTTGTTAGTTAGGCTGGTGGTGCAGTTCAAGCCTGGAGTGTGTTCCTGGCACACACAGGACTCTGGAATCAACTCCTAGCATCACACAGAGGCACATAAAAAATCTGTTAAGAAAAAGTAGTTTTGTTTATCTTTTTAAGACATGCTATGCTGATGCTATGATTTAGTGGCATTATAATTATTTGACTGTGATGATTAGTAGCATAATACTTAGAATAGTATTTTTCAAACATAGACTAAATCCAGTTCTTACAAATAGAATATTTCTAATGTATTATATAATCTAGGATGGAGATAAATGTTTAATTTTAACATGAGATAATTTATTGCTGACTCATCACTGGAGTTTGATTGGGATGGCTGATGTGACTATTTCCATAGAAACAGTAGAATGAGAAGCTCTATGGCTTTGAAAAACAAAGTAGCACATCTTTTGCTCTTCTGCACTCCATTGTAAAACACTGGTGGCATTTTGCCACATAGCAAGTGGAACTTTTTCAAAACATAGCTGAGTTCATTTGAGTTGATTTTTTAATTTATGGTCATGCTTTTTATTTAAAAGAGCACCAAATTCAGTATATTTTGTCATGCATGTTTCACTGGTCACTTTCTTTATAGATTTTTATCTTACATTAGATATTTTTTGCTTCTGTTTGACTTCATGTAAGATAAGATTCTTCATATTGTACTTTTTCATAAGTCATAAAAGTATTTTTCTCAATAAAACTTTAAAGTACCTAATATTAAAAATAAATCAACTTGGTATTTAAAGTCTGAAGTGGAGGGATTTGACCAAAGCAGTGAAACTGAACATCAGAACAAATCACAACTCTGTAGCCGGGGCCAAAGCTTGCCAGAGGTCCTCCCGAGGGCCGATTCATCTTCCAGGCACACGTCTTTGCAGTAATACCTCATCATGGCAGTGGCTGGACCTGAAGCTATGATCAAAAATTGTACATCTTTTTGTCACCCTGAGTTTCATGAAGCAATCAATCTCCATCCCTCAGGGCAAGTTCTTTCAAAAAAAAAAAATGTGTTTTACCCATCCTGGAGGACTAGTAAATCATTTTCAAATTGATACCTTGTTGAATGTTAATAAAGATAGAGATAGAGATATATAGTTTGTTTTGAAAATGTGATGAATAATTTAATAACTGTTAGAAAAGTATTTATGATATTATTTTCTTACAGTACATTTACAAGAAAGGCTAGGAGGAAACTATTATTTTTAAGTATGTTGGTTATACTTGTTACTCTGTGTTTTATTATCAGAGCTACTAATTTTTTTTAAATTTTTTATTTTATTTTATTTTATTTCTTTTTTTTCGTGTTTCAGAACCTTTGTCTGTTTATTCACTCATTTTTATGGCCGGCTCAGCCTGTCCCCAGGGCAGGGCTGGCGCAGCATGTGGTGCCGGGGATCGAACTGCGGTCCCTGAAGCCGCCCAAGCTTTTCCAAGCAGGCGCTTTAGACCACTGAGCCATCCAGCCGGGCCCAGAGCTACTAAATTGTTGAAAAAGAGGATGAATGGATATCTTCATGTTTTGTTTACTCTATCACACTATTAAATTTTAATTACCCACTATGCTTACGAATTGTATAGCACTAGATTCCTCAAGTTTTAATATACACTTCTTTACTGGATATTATGGAATGAATGAGTGGAAAGTTCTTCTGGAGCACCTCACACGTTCCTGTGAGAAATTCTCACACATTGATGTTCATATTCTTTTTGTCAAATTTTTCTTTGTACTTTAGATTTTATTTAATTCCTGTACAGTTAGTGCTGTGAGCTAGCAATCTGGTGCCTTTTTCTTGTAATGTTTTCTTGAAAAAAACAAAAAGAATGACAATTCAGTCCTTAGTGCAGGATAAATCTCTTAAAGTTCATTTTTTTGTCAACATAACAGAGCCGGGATGCCATGAGCAGTGGTGCATGCTGTCATCCCAGCATTCAAGAGATGGAGATGGAAGATCCTCCTGAGTTCAGCACAAGTCTGGGCTACATATTTGAGTTCAACATAAACTAAAAGCAAGATTTTATCTCACAAATATGTCAATCAATCAATGCATACATACAGGCATACAAAATTTTGTGAATCAGTAAACATGGTACTTTTTAGCAAATTCTGTAACTGAATTAGATATTATCTGAAAACATCAAATATTGAAAAACTTCTCTGTACCAGCTGAGATGGGACAATCATAGCATGAATTTTCCTTGCAAGAGGAGGCAAATTAAGATGTGTAGTCACAGTATATACGTGATATACCTTTTATATAGGACTAAAAGGCATGTATACGTAGTATACCTTTTATATAGGACTAAGAGGCATGTATACTTAAAATGTATAGACACATACACTATATATATATATATATATATATATATATATATATATATATATATAGCGTCTCTGCTCTTTATGCTGATTTTGCCTTTTCTAAAAATCTAGTTGAAATTACTTTGCATTTTAGGTTTTCCAAAATTTATGTCCTCATGAGAAACAACTGATTACAAAAGCATAATTTGATATCATTAGTACATTTTGAATACGGAGAAAAGTAAAATTAAAGGGATTGAAACAACATCTTCATAGGTTGTCCTGTATAAATCGCCCATGAACTATGAAGTTCAATATCTATTTTTTGATGGTTTATTTCATGGCTTTAAATTTTTATAAGTTGTAGGAAAAGTCATCGTTCAATATAAATTTCAATTACAATAACATTTTAATTCATTATGCAGTCTAACTGCTTAAGTACATCTTAATTTTTTAAGCATAATATATATAGAATATTATTAAATATATCGAATACATAAGTGTATACATTCTAAATATGTAGCTAATTTTGAGGACATTTGTATAAAATGGGATTTGTGATAACTTTTTAATTGTATTGTCTAAATCTTACCATGATCTGAACTTTATAAATATACAAAATTTTCTTTCTTTGTTTTTTGTATTTTATGGAAGGGTCTACAGGATGTTCAGGGTCTCACTACTAAGTCGAACTCATAGTGATCCACCTGCTTTCAGCCTCCCAAGAGCTGGGGTTACAGGCACATGCCACCATGCCCAGTCTACAAAACGTTCTATCGGGAAGAAATCTTGTTTTCTTATTTTGAACAATGTCTTAACAAAATTTCATCTCTTTGAAAATTTACTGCTGTCAAGATCAAAGTGAATGAAAATGCTTTTTGATAAAATTTTTTTGCAATGAAACTGATAAGCTGTTCAGATAGGGATTCTTATTTTAACGTTGTAATATATACGAGTCATGCATCAAATGTACTGAACATATGCATGCTTCTTAGAAGACAAACTATCCAATTGCTCCTGCTTAAGGCCAGCAACATCACTTAGTGTACTAAGTGCTGGCTTAGGTGAGCTCAGGGCTTGAGGTTCTGTCACTGGCTTCCCATGTCATTCTGGCCACAACCCAGGAAGTTCCGAGCCAGTAATGGAGTCTGGCAGTGGTGGTGCACACCTGTATCCCAGTCGCTGGAGATGCTCAAAAAAAGAAGATAACTTCAAGTTTCAACTGTGTAATGACACCCTGTACCCCAAAGCCATAACTGTTTTACATATCCTCCTGAAAGGCCTATCAGAATTTAGAAAAGTCTTAACCATTATTCTCCTTGATGGCCGATGGGCAATGTGAAATTCTTCACCTCTTCGGACACCACTTCTCAGATTCAAGTTGCTGCTAATCTGAGGATCTACTCTGTGCTCAGCATACTTGACGTAAAGCAATTATGGAAAGAAAATTATTTCCCTATTTAGAAACTTTTATTCTGATCACTTTATTGTGATAAAAATGTCTACACATTTTTTAGTAGAATGAAATTTCATACCCTGATATCCAGTGCTGTTTATATGTGGAACGTTACATGATATTTAAGCTATTACAGGTAAAGAAATAGCTTTATCTTGATTTTTCAGGGAGGTTAGCAGGAATCAAACTAGGGACCTCACACTTAATAAGGAAGCACTGGGCCACTGAGCTAAATCCCCAGCACAAAAATCATTTTCAAATATCTTTTAATTATATAATTCTTTAGAGACAATGTCATTTCACAAATATATCATTAATAAATTGCTTAAATACAGCACATGAGATTACATCTTCTCAGTTCCTCTGTACATTAATTTGAAGAAGTAGCTCAGCATTTCCTTTGTTTTGTAGAAAAGATAATGGTTGAAATTTATGTTTAAATAATCTTTACTACAAACCTGAAAAGTTTTTACATAAAGATCTTGTCAATTTAATCATAGACGTCAATCTGAAAATAGTTATATAAAATTATACAACAGTTTCTATAAAAGATCTAGAGCCTTCTTTAATGGATCTGTAACTATGCAGTACAGTGTACGTTGTTGCCTAATGTTAACTCTGGAAACCTTACAATGCAGTTCATTATTTAGCGAACATGATCAGTGTCGTTGTGTGTCTTTGCACTTGTGTCCTCTCACGTTATATCCACGTGTTCAGCTTAGTTGAGCCTTCCCCGTGGCTGGGAGGCAGCCCTGAGCTTTGCTTTCTGGGTACAGTCCTCCCTCACGTTTCCTTATCTTAGTAAATGGGACACAAACATGACCCGTAGTGCCTCATTGCACGCTGCTACAGAGCCTGTCCAGTTTGCTCTCTTTTGTCTCTTCTTTCCATTTTTCTGGATCTCGCCACCACGTTTTCACTGTTGACACCTGTTTGACCATGGTGTCTGTTACTTTTCTCCTTTTTCAATTGAGTCCTGCAGATAGAAGATATTGTGTTTGTTTTCGTTATACATGAAATCCAATTGTGCCATTTGCTAAAGCTGTTCAGGGTCATTTATTTTAGACCATAGACCAAAAGGAGTGCTATTTGGTCAGCCCGATAGCTCAGCAGACTTACACGCCTGCTTAGGCAGATGCAGACACCGGAGTTTGATCCCAGTGTGCAGTGCTGGCCCCGCCCCTGGGTCGTACTGAGACTGCAGTTGACACTGAACATGGCGGGGTGCATCTGCAATCCTAGCTCTTTGGGAGGCTGAACACAGGAGGATCACTACGAGTCTAAGTTGTGTAGTGAGACCCTGGAGATCCTGTACTAAATACATAAAAAAAAAATTACTGGTATCATACTCTAACCTCACAGTATGATCTCTTCTTGCCATTTCAGTTTCACTGCATATCATTACCCATGTTATAGATCATGCTCTGCCTCTGTCTTTACTGTAGATTTCTGTGGAAACTGCATTTGTCTTACTCTTATCATTTTTAAACGATCAAGGACTATATCATCATCTAAATGCAACTTTGTTAATGATCTCTTCAGGAGCTTTACCAAAATAAACTGAAGCACTATACTGTGCTTCAGCAGATTCTGAATCAGGTAGGGATGGAGGAGGCGAAGCCCCAAGGACTAAAACTGGAACCTATGTAAGAGTGGGTGATGGGGGATTGTATGCCCAAAGGCAGACAGAATTCAATAAACCAATGACTTAATCAGCAAGGGAATAAATGGTCCATCAAGAGTTTGACAAGGGCACCTTGAAGTACAATATACTTCTGCCTTTGAAAATGTGTTACTGTAGCTTATATGCCATTTGACATGGTAAGGAGAAGACATACTGTTGTAAGGTGATCTATTGGACGGTGGCTGCTGGAGTGAAGAAGCAATAAGAATCAGAACGGAGGTTTACTCCACGGGGCTTATTAGAGCCTATAAAGGCTTAGGAAGTGAACACAAGACTGAGGGAAAATGAAGGTACACTGAGCTGCCATGGGATGCATGAGCATGACTGAAATCCCCAGAAAACCCTGTATACTTGACCCAACTGGTGAAATGTACATCAAAACTTCAAAGTTCGGGGGCCCGGCGGGATGGCTCAGTGGTCTAAAGCGCCTGCTTGGGGAAGCTTGGGCAGCTTCAGGGACCGCGGTTTGATCCCCGGCACCACATGCTGCGCCAGCCCTGCTCTCGGGGTGGGCTGAGCCGGCCATAAAAATGAGTGAATAAATAAACAAAGGTTCTGAAACAAGAAAAAAATAATAAATAAATAAAATAAAAAATTAAAAAAAAAAAGTTCTGGAATTCTGCAGCATTGGCAACTTTTTATAAGGACAAATTAAAGTTATATTACCTCAAGTTAGATGCATTTAATTAAACATGTTCATTTGAAAAGTGGGATCTTTTATAACTAAGTCACCAACAAATTATATAATCAAAATATCTATGACAAAAGAAACAGATTTTTCTACTGAATGGGCTAATAATTATTGTTCAAGTCAAATCAAAATATTTTCCAGCTAATTGTTTAATAACTGAGTCTGTGGGAGGAAAATATCATGATCCATAGGTAAAATACATTCGTGTATGACTGAGTTCTAGTTAACAGAATGACTTCCTGAAGAGAGTTTGAAAGTGATACATATATTAGGCTTATAGGTGTGCTGGAAGCCATGTCCAGGACAAGAAATTAGACTAAAAGCATCGGATCAATAAGATGTCATATCTTACATTTCTATAAGAGATAGTCATAAACAAATTAAGAGGTTTAGAATAAGGATAATCGTATTGGCAAGGTGATTTCTATATGTACTGGTTAAGGAACTGTAGATAGTTTCCTTGGCAAGTATTGGGTATAAATTTCTTTACTTTTAACCTGTATTAAAAAAGCATAGGAGGCAATGCATAACAAATTACTTATAAATAAATACTTAAAATGTTATGAGTGTCATGATTCTAAACTCTAATAAGTTCTATTGCTAATCAACTTTAAAAAGTAACAATATATAGCATCTGGAATATAGGATTTAAAAACTCTGGAATTTGAAGGAGAAAAATGGAAGGTTCAAAGGTGAATTCACGTAACAGAACACGTGCTCTGTACTGAGGCTATGGCTGGGGTCCCTAGCTTCAGTCTAGACACGTTTTTGCTCCGTTATGTTCTTGTATTATGTTGTGTTCAGATAACTTTCTGATAAATGAATAAGTAAAGCCCTTATGAAAATTAGAAATCTATGGAACTACTTTGGATGAAACTGTGGCACTTCTTGAAAAACTAAATATACATAGTGATGTTTAAATATTTTTAAAAAATTGTCATTAATCTCCCCCCAAAATGCTGAAAATGTTCTTCACTTTAAACACACCTATGTTCATAATCTAGGCAATGTATCCTTTACTGTAATAAGGTTTTCTTTTTAATTAAACATTTACAATATATACAAAAAAAGAAAATTAGAACTATCCTTGCTGTGTAATTATGTTGTTGAAAGTTAATAGAAAAGAATAACTCACAATTAATGAAAAAGGGATAATTGATAATCAAATATTTCCTTAAGATAGCATTGTATTGGTAGTTAGCAAAAGGCATCATACAATGATTATTAAAAAAAAAACATTCTGAAAACATTGCCATGGGTTTTCAGATTGCTGTGTTTTTTTCTTTTTTTGTTTATTTGTTTTGTTTTTTCTAAACTGTGATTTAAGAAATGTTAAGCTCTGTTGCAAGTCATTTAAGGAAGAAACTGGGATTTTGGGGGAGTACAAATCTTACTGTTTATAAGCAATGATAAACCATTCAGTGCTTATGCATTTGAACAGGAAGACATTCAAAATTAAATAGATTTTCTTCAATTTGTGCCCGTGATAAAAGTGAAGACAACATTTATGGGAGAATAAAACGGACAAAAGCACTGAGCGCATTGCCCAAGGGTCCCCAGCTAACACATACTCATAATAGAACACCAGCTCTGTGTCCTATAGCTTCAGCTGATGGTGTTCATCGTGATACTTTGACAAATGAAGGCACTTGTGATGTTAATGTAGGAATGATCATAACTGATTATCCCATGTCCTTGAAGGTATCAGCTCACCCTAATTCTCTAATTATTATAGGAACAAGTCTTTAGCAAATCCAGACCCTCACAAGAATCAGCATTAAATGCAAATGACAAAAACTCTACGTACATCTTTCATAAACAAGACAAAGATGCTGCAATGTGAACTTGGAATGTTCCCCGTAGGCCACTGTGTGGAAGGGTTGTTCAGCAGAACACGGTACTGGGTCGGGGATGGCCAACAGATTAGTTCTACCTGGAGATGCCCTTTGGGGATCATGGGGCCCCTGGCACCTTCCCTTTGTCTTTGCTGTCCTAGGCTGAAGAGGCCTTACTACCTTGCAGCCCTACCAAGTGAGTCTGTATCACCTGAGGACTAGCGCAATGGGGCGAAACTACTACGAAGTATAACCCCTTAAATTGGGGGCCAAAGGTGCCGGTTCTTCCAACTTGTTCCGCTCTGATGTTTGTACAGTGGTTCAAAGCCCATGAGCACACTTTAAAAACATAACGCTCTAAAATCTTACAATGTTTCTACTCAACTGTAGTTCAGACATATAGTAAGGTATTTACTTTGCTAGTGGAGATGCTGAGAAATTCTCTTCCCTTTATAAAGCATTTTCACTTTTCTTTCTTGCCTTTCTTCTCAGTCTCTACATGATGATTTTTTTATTTTTTTCCTGTCTAAAGGAGCACTATTGAATCTCCTGGTTTCAGTTCATTTTGCTGGCTAAGCAATCCAGAGGCAAGTTTGGATTTACATTCTTATGATAGAATTTTAAAGCTGATAATTCTAATAAGCACTTTATTCGTTCCCCTGAGGATTTTTGCAACCACCTCAAGCTTTTTACATTTGTATTCAAACTTGACTTTACATTGCATGCCATTTCTCATAAATTTCTCAAACTTTCCCCTCTCTGGCTGTGAGGAAGGGAAGGAGTGGAATTGTATTTCCCCTTCCAGCATGAAGTGTCTTTTTATGTATCAGTGACTTCCCTTTTCCTGGAACTCTGTGGGGCTAAGTTGGTTTTCTTCAGCTCAAATTGTTGTTATTGGCCTGAAGAATTAGAGTAATTCATAAATCTTTTATTT
Organism: Myocastor coypus; assembly: GCA_004027025.1. Lineage (NCBI taxonomy): Eukaryota > Metazoa > Chordata > Mammalia > Rodentia > Myocastoridae > Myocastor > Myocastor coypus. Next base: position 40,790 of record PVJA010002935.1, on the reverse strand, counting down.
TTATTTAAAAAAATGTGTATTCTGTAGAACTGATGGAAGGAATTTAGGTATATGTCCTTTAACCATACGACCAGGATATTTAGGTATAAAAATCATTTGAAGTCAACTTTATTTCACTGTTAATTTAATTTAATTTTATTTTTAATAAGCCAATTTAGGATTTCAATTTATAGCCCAGGTTGACCTGGGCTATAGCAGTGGTCCTCTTATCAGTGCCCAGGCACCTGGATTAAAAGAGCGTGCCACCAGACCTGGCTGAAAATAAATTTTAAAAGTCCCAAACTTGGCCAGGTGCTGTGGCTCATGCCTGTAATCCCAGCACTTGGGAGGCTGAGGCACGAGGATTGATGTGAGTTCGAGACCAGCCTGGGCTACAAAAGTGAGGTCAAGGACAGCCTGAACTGCAGAACTGCAGAGTGAGACCCTGTCTCAAAAAAGACAAAAAAAAAAAAAAAAAAAAAAAAAAAAAAAAAAAAAAAAAAAAAAAAAAAAAAAGTCTCAAACTTACCATTGAGAAGTTTAAGTCTATATTGTGGGGGGCATGGGGTGATATCTCAGTGGTGTAAACACATGCCTGGCAAACACAAAGACCCGGAACTATCACTTCCTGGTACCACATGCCAGGTCAGCACGGAATGTGTCTTGCAGGCCATGGAAACTGGGGGTGATGACTCATGCCTGTCGTCCCAGCTCTCGGATGGCTGAGAGAGGAGGATCACTACAAATGAGATGTGCAGTAAAACCTTGCACCAGATAAGTAAATGAACAAAATATAGTTAAGAAATGTGTATATACTGCAGCCTTCACTTCAAACTTTTTATTATATTTATTTCATGAACAGATTTTCAACAGGGTTATCAGAGTCATTAATTTGCATAATCTATAGTACTTCAGAAAATGTACTGTTTGGCTCTAAGTTTACACACACACACACACACACACTATATGTCGCAGTGATTCTTCAAATTCATTTGCATTTAAGAATTAGCAAATTCTTTACTTTAAATGCATTGCCAGAATCTTCCACTCAACAATTATGATTGCAAAAGTATGGCCTAATACTTATACTTTTCACTATTAAACTTCACTCGAAGTGCTCCTAAGGTATTTGTGCAAATGACTGGTTTTGCAAACTGTAGCCTTAAAATAAGAAATCAAAGAAGAGAATTTAGAAGGAAATATGTTCTTTGATTTATTTACCTGCAAATGAAATGATAAGAAAAAATACCTGATAAACGAAACCGTTTTATACACATCTATCGATTACTTTGTCTTTGGGTTGCACATCAGATGAGAACTAGTATTATCTAAAAATGCTTTTCTATGTTTTACTGGCATTGTATACTTCATAGAGGAAATTTATGAGCAGTATTAATCATATTTCTGAGCACAAATGTGTTTCTTAAAATAAATTTTAACCTAATGCATTGATTTTAAAGTTGTGATTTGTACGCAAATAAGGAATTTAAAACTGCTCTGGGGTAGGATCACAGCTTATAAGGGAGAGCTGTGTTGCAAGAATCCAACATAAGTGTATTATACTTTCTCTTAGAGATAAAGCAATGAGAATGTTTAATCATTGCAAATTTGTGAGGGGAGCAGAGTATGATATATTATTTATTGTGACATTTCATGCTAGATTAAGCAACATCATAGTAATGCCAATGCCTTTTAAAATCTAAGGAATTAAAATAGAACTTCCCACAGGACAGAAAGTCATCAAAAATCTTGTTTTCTACCAGTACATGTCTTGGCTAAAACTTTAACTCCTATAAGTTATCATCACAAAAGCTAGATGGATATGCCACCAAAATTTTGTTCCTTTGCAATATAAATATGATTCAGATGCCTAAAATCCCTTTTAAGAAAAGCTAATCATTCACTTTTACAGTATTGTACGTCATAGGAAATTTTTTTAAATTTTTTTTTCTTGTTTCAGAACTTTTGTTTGTTTGTTTATTTATTCTTATGGCCGGCTCAGCCTGCCCTGAGGGTAGGGCTGGCGCAGCATGTGGAGCCAGGGATGGAACTGCGGTCTCTGCAGTCGCCTAAGCTTTCCTAAGCAGGCACTTTAGACCACTGAGCCATCCTGCTGGGCTCTGTCATAGGAAATTTATTAGTGCAAAGCACTCATAAATTAGAAATATTAGTATCTGATTTTTTCTTATTCTTTTTATGATGCCCTGTCAAGTAATGTATTATTCATCCATATTATCAAAATTATTTATTGACTCTCTAACATTATGCTCCACTTAAAAATTTAAATAACTTAAGAAAGAGAAGACTTTCAATACATGGAAGTACGGGACAATTTATCTGTGTGTTCTGTCAGACGCTGTGAAAGGAAAGGAATCCATTCAAAAGGACGGGAAAACAGGGAAGAGGAAAAGCATCACAGAAAAAACCGAAAAAGTTATGTATATTTATGCATACATACAGCATAGCTTAGATAACTCCATTGCTGATTTCTGCTAGTCCTTTAAAAGGAACTGTCAATGCTTAAATTTCTTCTTCCACTTTAATTTTTCATGACATTTTTGATTAATTTTGCATGCTTGCATCTGGCAATCTGAACAGCTCATTTGAAGACAGTGATATATAACAATCACTCTCGAACTCCTATTATTCTGTTTAGTGTAACTGTGCACCACTTCTATTTTTACTATTTTTTGTTTTCCTTAAAAATAGATAAAAGATATTTAGAAGTAGGAAACTTTTTATATATTTACAATGGATTATAAAATGTAACAGGATTTAAAAATTGGCCTTAGGGACTATGTTTAATATTTGTACATTCTTTATTAGGTATATTTATGTCAGAAAGGATTTAAGAGAAATTAACATGGAAGTTTACTAAGTTTGCCTGCCCAACACCCCTCTGCAGCACTTGCCTCGTATTTGTCTCGTGTACATTCATTCTAGAGAACCATTTCTAGGAAACATTGCCATCCCCTGAAATGCATTGCACACGTATGCACGGGCAGTCGTGCACTCAGGAGTGTTGGGGTAGGGTCAGATAGCGGTATTTAATTCCACCTGGCACTGTTCTCCACTGTTACAATGTGATGTTGACGACGCCAGGCTAATCTGGCTGTGACCGCATCTGTCACCCATTGATTGCCAGGGTGGACTCGGCTGATGTCCCTAATTAGATGAGTGTCCGCTCCTCCCTTCACCCCTCCACAGGCAACCGTTGGAGGCTGCAAAGCTAGCTGAGTGCTCAGTGGAAGGGCACAGCTACCTCCAACAGAAGCAGATGGCTCCAGGTCAAGGGAATAGGAGCCGCTGTCCTCCCCTGCTAGAATCTTCGGATAAGATCTTAAGAAAGGCATGGGTCCTAAACAAATCTAAATGAGATCGTATGTTTGAAAGGGTACAAGATTCTGCTCCTGTTTCTCAGGTTACTGAGCTTTGCTCTCTCTCTTTTGCTCTCTCCGCTCTCCCTCTTTCTTTCCTTTCCCCTTCTCTTCCCTCCCACTCATTTCTCACACTTATTGGATGGCATTAGGTGCTAATTACAGAAAGAAAGTGACCTGGTGCTTGTCTTCAACTATCTTTCATGTTTATGGAGACCTTGTGTAGCTCCCTCTCTCAGTAACGACACAGGATTACACTGCTTCCAGAGGTCTCCACAGCACTGATACTATGGGATACCAGGAGCAGTCTAGCGCAGCACTTTCAGATTTTAAAATTACCGAAGTAATCACCCAGGAGTCTCGCTAAAGTGGAAGTCCTAATTTAGAAGGTCTGTTATGAGACCTGAGATACTGCCCTTGTCTTAAACTTCCATGTTTCATTAGTGGACACTGACACAATTAAGAAGGTTCTAGAAGGAAAAGCTAAGCCATTTTGTGATCTATTTTTTACTTAATGAATGTAAGTTTTCCAGGAAACATTTCTTAATTTTTCAAAAACAGATCAAGCATTCAGTATTCTGTTTTTGACTCAAAGATATTTATACTCTGTTTATCAGTATAATGCAATTTTTTTTGGTCTTTTTGAGACAGGGTCTTCTCATGCAGTTCAGGCTGGTCTTGAGCTCACTTTTGTAGCCCAGGCTGGTCTCAAATTCACACCAATCCTCCTGCTTCAGCCTCCCGAGTGCTGGGATTCCTGGCTTGCACCACCATGCCCATTATTATAGTGCAATTTAAAACTAATCCAAGAACAAGGATATTTACGGGAATGAGAAAGATAATGTATGCTCCTCTAGGAGAGGATGTAAGTCCTTACATCTTTGTCAATATCTATTGAATGTACAAGACAGAAAGTGAACCATAATGTCACCACTTGAATTAGGTAGCAATCATGTTTTAATGTAGACTCATCAGTTGAAGCAATATGTACTATAATAGTGCAAGGTTTTAAAGAAGAATTTGGTTAGAAGTGATTCTATGGGATTCCAAGTATTTCTTGCTCTATTTTTTTATGAGGAACTGTTCACATTATAAACCATTATCTACAATAAATTAAGACAGCTCCGTGCTAGTTATAGACATTTGAAAAACATTAAGGCATGCTTTAGTCAATGGTCTAACCTAGTAAATAAAATGTGGTGACTTTTTATGGATGCTTAATAACATATATTTCTTATTGTACTGTACTTGTTATCCAGAAAAACAGACAACAATGTTCCAATATGTAATAAATTGAAAAGAATTATTTGGTCTTTTGAGACGAAGTCTAACTATGTAGTTCAGGTTGGACTTGAACTCACCATGTAGTCTAGGGTTGGCCTGAAGCTCATAGCAATGTTCCTGCTCCACCTCCCAAGTGCTAGCATTACACAGATGTACCACAATGCCTGGCTCAAAGTTACTATTTCTTGTGGAAAAGTTTAACATTTGGGAACACAATGAGAACTGAATAAATGCAAATTGATACTATACACTCTTTCGAAGTTTCTATTTGAAGTAGAAACTCATCACATAAAATAATTTTTGTCCTGATTGTCTCAACAAAATATAAATAAATGTAGTGTTTAGCTGTGCTACAGTAAATAGTTTATAAATCTATACTTCCATGGATATAGCAAGGCTTTACTCAGTTCTCTAAATTTCAAATCTCCATGGTTCATTCTGAGAGGGGACAAAAAGAATGGTTAAAGACTGAACGTACAAAGTAATTTCAGCTATACAATAAATAATTCCATGGCTTGTTCTTTTGGATTGGCCTCATGAATGGAATTTCCTACTTCCACCTATTCAAGAATGGGTTTGATCAAGGAGACCACACATTCATCACTTACTTCTTACTGTGTGCTGTGAATACAACAGCTAAATAGTTCGCTCCCTGAGGCGGGCTGCTATTCTCTGGTGACACGTGCTCTGCAAGGCCAAGTGTGAAGAGTGGTTTGGGACTTCCATTTTGAGCAATAGCAATGCGAGGAGGACAGAGGCAAGACGCTGCTTGTTCTTTTTTTTTTCCCATGCATGAATTTCCTCCATCGCATGATCACCGCGTGTATCTACAGTGCCAAATATTACTTATGTATTGTGTGGTTCTGAAAATTTCTAGAATCCTTTATAGGAACATATCTACTATCACTATAACTAAGAGTAATAAAAATCTTTAAATCATTAAATCCAACGTTTACTGAAGTGATGTTTTTCAATCCATTTTTGTTCTACACAGTTATCTAGAGAGATATCTAAAACCACATCCACAAGCATTCTGGTTATTGTAAAGGGCAGGTTGGTGAATTGGTGAATTGGTATTTCTGACAAACTCAAAAGAGTTGAGCCTTTATAAAAAAAAAAAAAAAAGGCCACCTTTTGAGAAATCCCATTCTAAACTTAATCACCGGCCCTAAGGCCTACCAGTTTTAAGAGATAAAAGGTGCTTCACTGCAGGGACAGGCACCAATTATGAGTAAGATTCTAGTCATAGGTCGGATAAGTTTCCCTGCCTAGGCACTTTTTTAGAAGAAATCAGTGTAGCAAAGAATAGCCTGTAATTCTGTGGGTATATGTATTTTAGTATTTCATTTTCTACCAATTTTTGTTGCACTAAAATTATAACTAACCTCTAATACATACTGTTTTCACTTATGAATTTATCTACTCACCTTCCTCTTAAGTACACTTTTCTGAGACATTTGTACCAATTATTTTTGGGTGAAATATATTTTATGCTTTGTTCGTCTTTCTTCATAAAACATAATATAAAAATGAAATAATGTTGGTTCCATTTAATTTACGTAGAGAATATGTGGCAAAAATGATGAGGAAATTTGTAGGACATTGTATTCATATGTCCTGTAGAAGAAAAAAATAATTTATACTCCAAACTAGAGTGAAACATATAAAGAGATTTGTGGCAAACTATGACCCTTTTTTTTTTTCACATGTCCAGATGAAAATGGTAAGGAAAGTCTAGTCAATGCAGGAGTGCTGGCGCACACCTGTAATCCCAGCACTTGGGAGGCTGAGGCAGGAGGATCGCTGTGAATTCAAGACCAGCGTAGGCTGCAAAAGTGAGCTCAAGGCCAGCCTGAACTGCATAGCAAGACCCTGCCCCCCCAAAAAAAATGAAGGAAAGAATAAGGACAGTTATAGCACATTTCTGTTAACCACATCACTGAATCTATACAAAAAAGAGGAAGTTAAAATCATGCTTCATAATAGCATGAGCCTGAATGGAACAAATAAAATTTCTTGGTAAACTAATACTTGGTAAACTAATGTCTTTATAATAAGCATTGTCTTTCAGTGACAGGCTTTTAAACACATGCTAAGAACTTGAGAATAATTCTATGAGCCACAGTCTTCCTAAAAGCTTTGATTTCCCAGAATGGTACTAATGACCAATCTCAGTAACTTTCTTGCTGATGACTCACAATATTTAATATTCACAGGTTAGGAGGACAAGTTGATTTTGACTCACAGTCTTGGAGACTTCAGTCTTCACATGACTGACATTAGAACAAGAGAGTATGGCAGAGGGTTCTGACCATGGTGAAAGACTGTGACAGGGCAAGCAGAAACTACGCAGTAATCAAAGAAGAAGGATGGATACACAGGATATGGATACCCTTTCAAGCCACACTCACCCTTCAAGGCTGCACCCACAGAGACCCACCTCTTTACCCCAGGCTTAGCAGCTATTAAAATTTGTTTGTAGTGGTCCCTTAAGCCTCATGTGGTGTTGGGTTGGTGGGCTTCTCGAGCTTATTATTAATTCATGGTCCAATGTTGGATCGTAAGATAACCTTGTAATTTCTTATACGTTTGTATATCTTGTGTTACATTTGTTCCTCTACTAAAATCTTGCCTGATACAAAATGCAGTACTGAGAACAGGAATCATTGCTGTGCCTATACCTGACCATGTGATTCAAGAACCTTTAGAAATGGCTTATGGGGAGAGCTAGAAAATATTCAGAGATGCCCCATGAAATAGAAGGAACTGGAACACCTTTAACTGTCCTGTATGGGAGATTCTGGTTAGAGCTTAGACCAGAAGGCTGATGGAAATAGTGTCTGTAAAGACTGAGTTTGGGAGGCATCTGCTGGTAGGGAGCTCTGCGTTGATTGTTAGACTCCAGATAATGTGTGTTATGGCTTGGCAGAAAGTGTTTCTGAAATTTGTTCATGGCCAGAGACATTGTGTGTGACTGAGGTTAAGTATGGAAGACTGATTATTCAAGCAAAAACAATTTCATGGTAGCCAAATGTTGATGCAGTAGTGTGCCTACTGTTAGGGGATTTTAGTCAGTTTTATGTGTAGCTTCAAGATCAAAGAACCAAGCAGGATGATTTGAAATGTTGTGAGTCTAGCCAGAAAAGCAAGCTCCAATAAAAGTGGGTACTGCAAAGATAAATCTGAAAAGATCTCCTTTGTTGAGGAGGAACAGGAGAAAAGAAAAGATGAGCTATGGGAATCACAAGACACAGAAAAATCTCCACCTTTTGCAGCCTCAAAATGCAAAAGCAGAAAACATTATTTCAAGGAGAAAGCCACAGAGTGCCATGTTCTAGAATGGCAGGGATATAGATAATTTGTTCTTTGCAGTCCGGATCAGAGTGTTCAGCAATGCAGGCACCCAACACTTGAACCAAGAGAAGAGAAAGCCTCACTACTGCTACAGCAGGCAGCAGATCTTGGTACCGTCCACATAGTGTTGGTTTTCTGGGAATGCAGAAGGCAGGAGTTCTAAGGTTAAGAAGGCTTCCACCAAGATTTCAGAAGAAGGCCTGGAAGATCAGACTGTGTACTCCTGAGAGCACAGTATGTGAAGCTGTGACTTCACATAACGTTTAAAATGCGTTGGAGACCTTAGAAGTCCAGAAAAGTCAGGAGCAGGAATCATCTAAGGAAAGTTGCAAGAGGGAGTAAAGCAAGCCTAAGAGAGAAGCCATGGGATTTTCAACCCCCAGAAGGGCTGTACAGGCAGAGTCACATAAGTCTTTGGAGTTCATGACATCACAGATTGTCAGATGTTCTACATGGAACTACAGGACTCAGTGTTTGCCCCGCTGCATTTTGGACTTACTTTGGCCCCTATGCTTTGTATCCTCTTGTTTGCACCTTTTGGAATGGTTGTGTTTATCTTGTGCCATCTCGTGTTGAACGTATTTAACTTTCCATTTGTCTAGGAGCCTACAAGTAAGAGTTTTCCTTAGATCTTGGAGTCGATTTGGGACTTTGAGTTTTCAGCAATGCTAAAATTGTTAAGACTTTGGCAACTCTTAGAAATGAACTAAATTCTTTTTGCATAAAGGGATGTGCATACATATGCACGTGGCCAGGGGCTGAGTGTTATGGTTTGTGTCTCCAAAGACTTTTGCAGTGTCGGGACAGTGGACTTCTAAGGGTTTATTTAGTTCATGATCTAATGTGACATTACTTATATATTTGTACGTCTTTGTTATATCTGTTCCTCTAGGATAATCCTGACTGACACAGGAGCCCAGCCCAACATTTGTACCCTGCTGTAAACCCATCACTGGACTAATCCATTATCACACACCTAAGCTTCCCTCACCTGCCCAAGGCCCCACCTATGTACACATGAGTTTTTGGGGAAACATTTTTTAGATATAAACCATTAACAGCAAAATTGTTTTTGCCCTTTGAGGACGAGAGTAGAAGAACTAATATATTCTTTACCTGATATCACAGCCTGATAATATTTTAGTCATAGGGATCAAAGGAATTTTGGAATAGAAGTGAAGATTGCATATTAGTTTGTGACTTTCAGCCAAGTTATATGCATCATTGACAAGTGTTAGGTTATAAGACATGCAGAATCAAGGAATGCTGGGCCATGCAACTGGTGAGGTCCGTCTACTTTGAGCCCATTCTGTGTTACCACGCAGTGCTATTTTGCATTTCTTCCAAAAAAAAAAAAAAAAAAAAAAAGGAGCATTTGGTGTGGAAGGTGCTCATCAGTCATTGCTTGTTGCCTTAATGTATTTCTGTATATGTAAGTTTCTATTTTTAAGTGCAGGCCATATTTAGGAACTAATTTAAATTATGGTTGTCATCTCTTCAAATTAATTATTGAACATGTAGAAGTTAATTCATGCAGAAGAATCATGTTTGCCAAACCGCTGAAAGACAGGAAACATCTCTTCTCTTGCATTCTGTCTCAGGTTGACGATTGATTACTAGAAATTATCCTTGCATGGTAACTTCGCCACATGTCCTATTACTAAACATGTGAGGTGATTATACTTCATGGTTTGGGTTTTTTTTTTCCTGTTGTTCTCTAGTGAAGAGATTTGGAAGTGCAGAGCATTGTTGCTGCTTTATTGTTACGTACTTACTTTGCTTCATTTACTATAATTATTTCCATAGTGCTCACCACTGAAGAATGGCTCCATGAAAACTTTTGTATAGGTGAGTTTGAGCTGAATAGTTTACAAAGAAAGAGAAAGGCAGTAATTATGTAAGTAAATATGGCACGTAATTTCTTTTCTGTTTAACCAGTTTAGTGACACTAAGTATCAAAACAAAGATTTTTACTTCCTGACATTTTCTTTTGGTTTTATTTCATGAAGAGGGAAAGAAAAAAATAAAACCTAGAAAGTTTGTTTATACTTTATGTGTCAGTGATAATTTTTGGCTCCTCTGCTTTTCCCTAAGGGGGATATTACAGTTCCAAACCAGTTTTTTTGTGTGCATATCTGTCTGTCTATCTATCTGTCTATCTATCTATCTATCTATCTATCTATCTATCTATCTGTTTTTCACATTTTCATTAAGAGTTATTTAACTATGTATTATAATTGGCGTGCAAAATAGTATAGGATATGTATGCAAATCAAAAATGCAACAATTGTATTAATAATTCATAGGCGCATTGAAGTTTATAAATTGGTTTTATTTTATTGCCTTTTTGAGACAGAATCTCACTGTGCAGTTCAGCCTGGCCTTGAGCTCACTTTCGTGGCCCACGCTGGTCTCGAACTCGCACTGATCCTCCTGCCTCAGCCTCCCAAATACTGAGATTACAGGTGTGCGCCATCACACCCAGCTTATACATTGAATTTTAAAATCATTTATATAAAATTGGTGTTAGCCGGGCGTGGTGGCACACACTTGTAATCCCAGCACTCGGGAGGCTGAGACAGGAGGATCGGTGGGAGATCAAGACCAGCCTGGGCTACAGAAGTGAGCTCAAGGCCAGCCTCAACTGCATAGCGAGACCCTGTCTCAAAAAGAGAAATAAATAAATAAATAAATAAATAAAATGAAATGAAATAAAATAAAATAAAATAAAATAAAATTGGTGTTATTTCTTAAAGCCAGTTGTAGGCTAATTCATGTGCATATAAAATGCCATAACAATGTTAAAAAAATTTCCACAGTATCATTGCTTTTCACATCACTGTACGATAATACTTAATAAAACTTCATAGAAAAAGATACTTGCTAACTCTACCTTTAGGAGGCCTATAGCTAATTTTTACATCTTAAGACATCCTTCTTTGAAGGCCAGAAACAGGGAAAAGTAGTAAAATAAAATGTGAATATCTGCAATTAAAAGTAACTGAAATTTGAAATACTGCCAAATTTGAAATGTTTTGAAAATCACTACACATGCAATCTTTAGCATATGTCTCCGTAATATAAATCATATTCTAAAAGCACACTGAAATTACTGTGTAAAATAGCCATTAGGATATGTATATAAGGTTCATTTTCCTGTTTGTAACAGATTATTGGAGATAGATCCTTTCTATGGAGCTAAACCCTCCATTTTGTGGTGTGTGTGTGTGTGTGTGTGTGTGTGTGTGTGTGTGTGTGTGTATATGTGTGTGTTTAAACATAGGGTTTTACTAAGTCTCTAAATTACCCAGACTGGGCTCAAATTTCCAATCCTAAAGCCGTACTTAACCAGAGTACTGTATTGCAGGCCTGACTTACTATTCCCATTTACGGTTCAAATCTATGAAATACAAAGTTTAACATCTCTAAACTTGAGTTCTGCTCCCTAGAAATCTCCTTATACATCGACAAGATTTCCAAAATTCTAAAAAATCCAGACTACTGGACATTTACCTTCCCATGTATTCTAGGTGAGGGCTTCTCCACTCATATCCTGATTAGCTTACCCAGAACAAATAGATGCTCTCCGAAGGCTATGGGGTGCTCTGCTCTCCTCTAAATCTCATGGTGATCATGCATATGTCTGGAGGAAATTAGCATTAGAGGAGCAGATAAGAAGTGTTTCTCTCCATTAGATATTCTTTTCCTTGCTGGCAGCCCGAGACTGTTGTGACCTCTCTAAAGTTCAACAGCATGGACCTCTTGAGGTGCTCAGTTCTTTCAGTTTTTGTTTTAGTTCTGCTTGCTAAATTTCAGAGTAAGTCTGACTGCCAATCATCTAATTATCTCTACTACAGCAGATCTTAGGCCCCAGGCAAGTCTATTTCTGAAGCTGTGCTTGGATATTTTCTATCCTGGTCACTGTAGGCTTTCATATTTATGGGCTGAGAGTATTTTCAGACTTTACTCCTAGTAGTTGTAGGGGTAAAATCGGATATCAGTACATTATGTTTTAAAAACAATAAGAGCTGCTAAGATAGCTCCATAGTCTAAGCGCCTGTTTGGGCAAGTACAGGGGCTGACTAAGGTTTGATCCCTGGCACCACATACTACAGAGCCCCTACCTCCAGATGTGCTAAACTGGCCACCAAGTCGAAGCATGGTGGCACACACCTGTAATCCAGCACTGGGGAGGCCAAAAAGAGAAAGAACAGTACAGGTCTGAGCTGTGTAGTGAAACATTGCACACACACCCACAAAAAGGAAGTCATGTTATATTTTAATGCACAAAGTACCATCAATCAGTTAATACTGGAAAATTATTGGGACAAATTTTTATTTTATTTATTGAGATGAAATTTTTCAAATAAATTAATATCAAGTTTTTAAAATATTAGTTATAAGAATCAGTAGCAATAAAAATGAGTGAATAAACAAAGGTTCTGAAACAAGAAAAAAAATTAAAAAAAATAAAAAAATAAAAAAAAATCAGTAGCAATCACAATTTCACAGATTTCAGTTTAAAAGTTGTTTTGCATTTTTAAAACAATACTAAAAATAGTATAATTAAAAATAACATCTTTGTGTGGAAGAGGAGTTAAAAAATAAGTTTATGTCACATTCTGACAAAAACCTGAATCATCCTCTTTAATTATCAGAACAGATGAAGAAAAGTATAATTAAAAAAAAAAAAAGTTCTTTTTTTTTTTTTTTTTTTCAATTGCTGTCTCAGCCTGCTGTGGGGGTGGGTCTGGTGCAGCATGTGGTGCCATGGATTGAGCTGTGGTCCCTGAGGTTGCCTAAGCTTTCCTAAGTAGGCACTTTAGACCACTGAACCATCTCACCTGCCCCAAAATAGTTGTTTTTTAAAAAGAAAAACGGCTGCAGAAGAATCGCTAAATGTAAAGAAAGTTGAGAGCATGTATTTTCAAGAGATTTTACAGGATAAGTGAACTTGGGAGACAAAAGTAGCGCTTTTATTAATGTCGGAAAAGACCAGAATGTTGTAGAAGAGAACGTCAAAGCCAAGATTTCCACTGAGCAAGCTGACTGAGAAAGCCAGTCAAATGTGGGTCAGTCATGCACACAACAGTTCATTAAGCGAGATGGAGTGGAGTCACCCTACGACAAGCGTTGGAGAGATTCTCCCACAGGGTTTGTATTTCCTTGAGCCGTTTTCTTTGCAGCGTATTTGGTACAGGACTCATGGTGACCATCCTGTTTTCAGCCTCCGAAGTGCTGGGTTGAGAGATGAGCGCAGCACTGCCCAGACTGAGACCTTTTCCTGTTTAAAAGAGATTGAAAATAATCAAGTAGAATTTAAAAATTCATGATATTAGTATGGAAAAGCTAATAAAGTTGGAGATATTTATTTGTTTGTTTATTTATTTATTTTGCATTTAAGACAGGAGCTATAGGGTCTCACTGCATAGTGGGACTCACGGTGATTGTCTTATTTTCAGCATCCCAAAATGCTGGGATTACAGGTGCACACCACCGTGCTCAGTCTCACCCACCATCTTACCGCGTCCTGGGGGCAGGGCTGACATGGTATGGCAGGGATTGAACGCTGACTGTTGGGCTCTACCTAAGTAGATGCTTTAGTCCTCTGAGCTATCAGGCAGGCCCTGGAGATATTTATCTTAAAGCAAAAAGCAAAGTGCTTATATTGACCAACATGAACTTAGTAAAATGTTCTGTTGGGAAAGGTGAACAAGAGCTGCCAGCACTGTCTTTCAGAAGAGGAGTACAAAATTGATGACATTTCACAAGTGTTACTTTATTTATTTATTTTTGCAGGACCAGGGTTTGAACTCATGACCTTGCAATTGCCAGACATGCACTTGTGCCACGGAGCTATCTCCCCAGCTCCACATCTCACAAGTTTTTAATAGATATAGGAGCTTGAATAATGCGCCATGATGGTTCTTTTGAACATTGTCTTTCAAGTGAAAGAAAGCCAGGAATTCCTTAGGTCTTAACTATATAGAAAGTATATGGAAACTATATAGAAACTTGTTATCAAAGCCATTCCCTTCCAACTGTGATTCCAAAGGTCATGTTACTCTTCCTGAAATGTAAAGAAAGCCACAATCCTTGACACAAGCTCCACTATGTCATAATTTCTCAGCTTCCTAATTATTTGAAGGGATGAGCAATTAATTTAATTTTACCTAGAACATCAAATTTCATATCACATAAAACTTAGAGTATCATATACATGTAACTCAGTTCACTATGTATGGAACTCAGAGCTACTCATTGGCTAGCGTTACAGGGCTGAAAGTCTCCAACTCTGTTGTCATGGATACTCTGTCACTATCCTCCTTCCGTTGGACAGACCTAGCTTTCTGAATGGCTCCCTAACACCTGGCGTTTCAACTGTTCAAGGAGCATGTTGGTGTGTTTCATGGAAGCAAAATAGGAAAACTGAGTATTCACAATGAAAATATCTCAAATGTATTTATATGTCTATCTTATCTTGCTCTTTCCGGATAAATGTGCTATGCCTATGTGTGCTATAAATCTTTTGATTTCATATATTTATTGTATTTAAACTCTCCCTTCTAGAGCTGGTAGTATAGCTTAGCGATATAGCTTTATTAGTGTAGCGCAGGGGCCAGGGTTCGATGCTTGGCCCGTCTGCCGCGCCAGCCCTACTCTCAGGAGAGGTGAGCCAGTGACGGAGTATGGGTGTAGTGACGTGTGCCTGTAATCCCAGCACTTGGAAGGCAGGCAACAGGAGGAGCACTAGGAGTCCAAGCTGTGTAGTGAGACCCTGCACACATAAAAATCTAAATACGTAAATAAACTGTCACTTCTGTGACCAAAGCGGTGCATGCTTTCCTATAAAAATGCTTTCATAAAATTTCTGATTGTAAAAATGTAATTAACTCAAAATAAATTATATAGTCTTTTTGTGATATGCAAATGCAATTTGGTAACTACTGATTCAGCTAGGATGCCATTAAAGCATCACACTGGGGAGCGGAGGACATAGTTCAGTGGCACAAACACCTGCTTGGCAAGCGCAAGGTCCTGAGTTCCATTCCTGGTACCAGAATCCTAAGCCGAAGCAAACAAAACAAACACACAAAAAAATAAACAGTTCCACAAGATTCAGCAACAGATTGCAAAGCCTACCATGATGTGAAAATAGGACTAAAACACCTAACTCACTGGCAATTTCTCTAAGTAACACAAATGGATATCTTATGAAGAAAAGAGTAAGACCTTACGAATGTATCTGTTTGTTCAACACATTAGTTGTTACATTGCTAATCAATGCCTTCACCCTTCACTCTGTCTTCTCCATCATGCATACTCAAGCAAATGATTTTAAGGTTAAAAAAAAAAAAGTGAGATTAGATTCTGAAGAAAATGCTCAGCTGGAAATTACGACTGTCTCACGCACTCTGGGAGACAGCAATGGTGAGTCAAAAGAGCGGAAGCAGTGAGATGGTTTTATCTAGCTCTAATGCTTACTTTCAGCTTTAAAATAATTCTCCAGGCCCCAGCATAATGCAGTAACAACATCTTGATTGTACTTGAGCTTTTAAAGTTTTAGGGTAGTAGTTTTCAGTATGTTATAGCAAACAAAACAAGTTCCAGAAAAGAGCCAGGTCTGCTTAGTTGAGTTGGAATGCAAACAGAGCTGCATGGGAAGCTACATCATCATGCAGAGATTATGAAAAGGAGAGTGAGCTCTTGCTCTTAGTCTCTGACCATTTGCTTGATTTTACACAGAATGGGGATTTTAAATTTTAGTGTGTTATGTCTGTGAAATTGTGATTTTCTATCTTGTCGAATTATTTTAAGGAGGAAAATAGTTTATGACCATATATGAATGTATATATTTAATGGCTGAATCTGAATTATATGAAATTATATTTAATGCATAGAATGAAATCATTCTTTGGAACCTTTGTAAAAGATCACTATGGGTTCCCTCTACCTAGTGAGACCCTGTAGACCTTGTAATTACATTAGGACACATTGTGTGTGTGTGTGTGGGTGTTAAAGGAATAGACACAGCCATTGACATTATGAAGCAAGTATGGAAGTTAAGTAATAACTTATGAAGTTGTATTGCACCATAGTATATATTGTATACATTTAGTATAAACTTAGGCAAGGCTCTGGCTCTGATCCTCCTCTTGGTACATATTCTCCATCCTTGAAGTTTTATGAAGTTCAGTTTTATGAATGATATGACCTAAGAACTAAATTTTATTTATAACTACCTTTATATCAAAACTACTATATCACAAATGTGTACCAAATATTAAGATAATAACTGAAAATTAAAAAGACATAGTCTATACATGTCCAAATTAAAGAAGGGAAAATAACTAAGCTATAAAGCAACTATAATATTTGACAAAAATTTACTAAGTTTTTTTCATGTGTCAAATCTGGTCCAGTATGTGATTTTATATTCCTAAAAGTCAAGAATTGTTATTGCATTTTTAAATGTACATCTGTGAAAGTTCTATTATCCTTTCTGGAAAAAATGATTCCTGAATTTTGCATTTAGGCCCTTAAAGCCCAAGCTATTTACTGTCTGGTGTGTACTGAGTTTGACTCCCTGTAGCAATTAAAATGAGCTAAGATCTCCTGCTTTCTGAAGAAGAAGAAAAGTCAAATCCAAGTGAATGAATGATGCAGAATTAAGACAGGAAACGCTGATGATGGGTAGAGGTTGGTTAGGGGAAGTCGTGGATATTATGTGTGTGTGTATTTGTGTGTGTGTGTGTGTATGTGTATGAGAGAGAGACAGAGAGACAAAGAGAGACAGAGACAGAGACAGATAGAGACAGACAGACAGACAGAGCACTGACAGGAAGACAGTGAGAGCATTCACGTGTTAAAACAGGTGTCCACAGGAGTGCTGCACGGAGGGCCAGGCCCAGTCCAGAGAACTGCACGCAGCTCACGCAGCCTGGTGCACAGGCCTGTTTCCAGCCAGCCTAGGGGATTTTATCTTGAGGGGAGCAGAATGCTCTAGTGAGTAACGCAAGAAAGAGACAATGATGATCATGTTTCTGATTCGGAAGGGACATTCTAAAGACAATGAAAGGCCATGGTGTAAGCACGACTATTAGACTAGCACTATAGATGTGTACTCTGAGAATTGTAAGAAGCAGGCAAGGGTGGGACAGATACATAAAATAAAAAGAACAGAAGTGCCTATTTGGGAAACCAGGATTCTTCAGTGTCATACTTTACGACAGGAAAACTGGCTTCCAGCTGACTTCAGATAAGAAGAGTGCTTGCAGCTGGACCTGTGGCCACACTCCTATCATCCAGCACCTGGGAGGCAGAGGCAGGGATTTGCTGGGAGTTGCAGGTCTGCCTGAGCTACGGGATGAGTGTAAAGACTGCCTGCACCATGTGTGAGATGCTATCTTGGAAAAAAAGTTATAAAATGATAAAGCGATATGGGGCCATGGAGGTAGCCTAGCAGCGTAAGCGCTTGCCTGGCAAGTGCACTGTCTCGTGTGCAATCCCTGGGACTAAATAAATAAAACAATAAAATGATAAAGATCTACTGCAACGTGTGCACCAATTTCGCAAAACACAACTTACCATTCTGCATTACAAAAAATAAAAGCTATGAAAAAATGGAAAGTGCAGTGAGAGAGTCGGGATTTTGAGGCAGACGGTGCTTTCAAGGATTTGGCCTACTTAGGGAAGAAAGAGACGACATTAACCAGGTCTGGGTTATGTTCCTTTAATTGTAATATACAGATAAAATAATTTCTTGTTTCATGAGATGATCCAGAATATTATGTTAATGCTTTAATGTAGCTTGAACTATGCTTAATAAATCATAAGAGCTAAGGTAATAAGAGCTATTATTACTTCATTGGCTAAGTTGTGAGCCTTAACTCAGATTACTCCAGCATCCAAAAATGAGCGCGAGAGCGTTGACCTGGAATCCTCACAGGGAGACCCTTTTAAGGAAGCTTTTGTCACAGGTTGGTGCTCAGTTAGTGGAGCTGTATACAAACAGGCTGCGAGCGAGAAAGCAGGCATGCTAAAAACATAGAGGCAGCAAACGTGTAACAGGTGTAACAGGGCGGTTGACATGGAAGGGCCCTCAGGGGATCAGGGGGCTCATTCAGAGGCAAGCCCAGGGTGGGCTGAGCCATGGAGTCCAGGTAGCTGTGGTGCGTCCTCCTGTAAGCCCAGAGCTAGGGAGGCTGAACACAGGAGGATCTCTACGGATTCAAGCTGTGAAGTGAGACCCTGTGCCAAATGCATAAAGAGAAAAACTTTAAAAAAAAAAAAAAAAAAACAAGTGCAGAGGAGAAGCATGCTTACTGCTGACTTTGAAGGCAAGTGAAATGAGGTTTCATTGCATAGCTTTCCTTGGCCACGCCCCTTAAATGGGTAAATGAAAGGATGCGGTTTATCAGCTTGGTTAGGAGAAGAGACCAGCTCTGACGGAGACTGCTTCCTTAGGAAGGAATCACTACGTCAAAGCGATCTTCTTAAATTTGGGAGGAAAATAGAGTGTAGGAACTTGAGGAGACTGACTGCAATGATCCTGAATCCTGGAAATAAAGGAGGAACGTGATCCAGGAATAGGTACATGACTCTGAAGATGCCACTGGAGCGGCCACACCCACGTTCCTTCCTGACACGTTTCCATTGAATTGATTTTATGGGAAACATAAGAATATGGAACTTGCACATCTAGATGGAGTTGCGGGGATGTTTACCCACATTGCATAGGACGTGAATCTGGTTCAGCTTATGCGTTTCCTCATTTGTCATTTCTTTCCGGTGAAAACTTTCAACTTTGTCTACCTCCTTGAACTGTCTGCTGAATTACTGTAGCCTGGAGTCCCGGTGCTGTTGCGCAGGACAGCAGAACTGCCCCCCCTCCGCCCCCGTCCACACAACTGTAACACCGCATCCAGTCACCAACCTGCCTCTACCCGTCTCTGCCGCTAGTCTCTGTCCTCTGGCAACCACTGTTCTACACTCTATTTCTTGGAGACCACATTTTTTAGAGTACAAGTATGAGTATGATTGTGTGCCATTTCTCTTTTGGTGTCTATTTTCTTTTTCTTCATAATGTTCAGTTCAACATATGTTTTGACAAAAGACAGGATCCAGTATTGTTTTCGGCTACACACACACACACACACACACACACACACACACACACATATCTATATCTATATCTATATTTATCTGTATCTCTATCTCTATCCCTATCTCTATCTCTCTATCTATCTATCTGTCTATCTATCTATCTATCTATCTATCTATCTATCTATCTATGTATCTATCGTATTGTTGGTACCTATTCATCAGTTTATGAGCGGTTGGTTTATTTTCATTTTTTAGCTATTGTGAGCAATGATGTAGCTAATATGGGAATGGAGATGTCTTTTTGTCACACTGATTTAACTTTATTTTGAGAATATATATATATATATATATATATATATATATATATATGCACATATACTCAGTAATGGGGATTGCTGGATTTTGTAATACATCCATTTTTAAGCTTTATTTATATTATGGCCGGCTCAGCCTTCCCTGGCGGTGGGACTGTTACAGCATGTGGTACCAGGGACTGAGCCATGGTCCCTATGACTGTCCAAGCTTGCCTAACTTGGCACTGTAGACCACTGAGCTATCTCACCAGCCCAATACATCCATTTCTTAATATTTTGGAAAACTCCATACTGTTTTCGAAACTGGATTTCCTGATTTGTATACCTACTCAACGCAGTGTCATGTGCTTTTCTCCACACGTTAGGAAGAACTTTAGGGACAGCTATGGAAGTGAGATGTGCACTGCATGTCCTCAGGGAAGGGTGGGGACCGGGTGCACACAACCAATGACAGTGCCGACAGAGGGAGGGATCCACTTCTTCTTCCCTGATGATGGATGGGCTTGCAGTTGAGAGGAGATTAAAAATGAGGGCAGAAATTAATTTTATGTATGTAAATTAAAATACGAAGTGAATTGGCTCACATGAAAATTTTGAAAAGGATTAAAATTGTTGAATTCCATACACTTTGTAAATCTAGAAGACAACGGTAGTGTCATTTACAATTAGAGTTTTCCATTTTATGCACTGGAAGATAAAAGGACGACCAGGTGGAGCAGGCAACAGCAGCAGCGGAGCTTTCGGCATCTGAAGAGTTCACGAAAATGGGTGCAGAAGATGCAAACTCCAGATTTCAGCTTGACCAATACTGGTTTACACACTGCTGACAGGACCTTAATATTATAAACTTATGCATTTAAAATATATAAGGCATCAATTGTACCTTTTTTTTTCTTTTTGGTGCATACCAGGGATTGAACTCAGGAGCTTGTACTTGCCTGGCAAGCTCTTATTTTACTGAGCTACCTCCCCAGTCCAGTTATAGCAATTGGTAACCTCATATTATATGAAATATAAACTAATTTCTGAGACCTTTACTATCATCATGTGCAAGGATATTTTATCACTTACTGCTAACTGAACATTATACAGGAAATGTAGTAGGATGGATCACCAGTCTTGGAGTTCAAATACATTCAAGATTAAGTAACCTATCAAAGTATGTGAATGTGTTTGCAAACCTACCTTATATGATGGTCATTTCATATATTGTACTTTTCTTTTTAAACAAAAGTTTTGTGTGTGTGTGTGTGTGTGCTCTACATCCACAAAGGATACTAGAATTACATTTCCCCCCGTGTCTGGGGAAGAAACTCATCTATGAAAATCATTATGGGTTGCCTCATGGAACAACTCCTGAAACTGCTTACTTGTGAGTACCTGCCTGGAAAGTGAGCCTTCACTTCTTGGCCAGAGCAGGGGAGAAGCTGTGGTTAGGTCACCTCCTGTCCTGGAAGGAGCCAGCAAATAAAGAGAGATTACACTGAGGGAAATCGCAAAACTCCACTGTGGTTCTGGATTCTGGTTTGCATACTGCTCCACAGATGCACAGAATGGAATTGATTTTCCTGTTATTGGTTACATAGACATACAGCAGGACTAGCAATGAGATTTCTCTTCGAATCGTGTTTTAGAGCTAATCTGCCTCCCCTCTGAGTTACACTGCTTTGATGAAGTAAAATAATTTCTACAGGAAACGATGTACACTATTGCACCATGTCCAGGAATGCTTGCATCACTCCACACAGAAAGCACAGCTTGCAGGGCTGCGAGTCCCTTTGTCCCTTCAGGTCAAGCCTAGTCTTTTGATTCTTGGGGTCAAGTTACATCCATCAGCCATGTTTGGCTTTATTCCAATGCCTGTCATAGTTCTTGATATTTTCAGGCAATAAATAATTGTAGCTTTGAAATAATATCACATTTTAACATTAACTTTAACAAATTTATGCTTTGTCTAATTTTATCTCAATGACAGTTATAAAGATACCCTAGCTGGGCAAGCAGTGCATGCTTGTAACTGTAGCCCTTAGGAGGCCGAGACAGGAGCATTGGGTGAATCAGAGGCCCGCCTGAGCTACCTGGGGTGTTCAAGGCCAGCCTGGGCTACCTACTGA
The DNA here is from genome assembly GCA_004027025.1 of Myocastor coypus. Lineage (NCBI taxonomy): Eukaryota > Metazoa > Chordata > Mammalia > Rodentia > Myocastoridae > Myocastor > Myocastor coypus. The sequence continues at coordinate 19,262 of PVJA010002935.1, read as the reverse complement.
GATCCTATCTCTTAAGCAAAACTGATTTCCCAGAATCTTTCTCCATTTGGCATATATGGTTATGTACACTTGTATTCTTTACAGTATGATTATATAGCTTCCCATAAATATTACTTTGGGAAAATATTTTTATTTTTAAAAATGCTAGCCGGGCGTGGTGGCTCACGCCTATAATCCCAGCACTCGGGAGGCTGAGGCAGGAGGATTGGTGCGAGTTCGAGACCAGCCTGGGCTACAAAAGTGAGCTCAGGACCAGCCTCAACTGCATAGTGAGACCCTGTCTCAAAAAGACAAAAGTAAATAAATAAATAAATAAAAATAAAAATAAAAATGCTCACTAATTGTGATTTTATCAGCTAAAATCAGTGTTTGGCTTAATTTTATGTATATGTGAATTCCTTAGTTTTGTAGCATTATGTTATTATTTTATTTGTTATTTGTTGTTATTCAAGTTATTATTTTATTTTCAAAGCTAAAAGCTAAATATACACTGGTAATGTACTACTATAAACTAGTGTTAAAATATTATATCTAAGCTGTTCCTATGTAAAAATTCAACATGAATGGTACATTAATTTATTTTATTCATTTGTCCATTAGTAAATATATGAGTCTTTATATTTTAGAAATTGTTACATGCAACAGAAGTACATAAATGCTGCTTCCTCTTGGCCCACATTTGAACGAATTTTGACAAGCATGCCACGTCCATGGTGCAGGTCTTGACCATCCTAATAGCTGTCTTACTGTGTATTTGCCTTGTGACCTTAGTGGTTGAGCATACTTTCATCAACTCATTTTCCATTAATGAGTTGATGCTTTTTTAGTATAGTTAATGTTTTATTCAGAGTCTGCATCCACTGAACGAGGCTTTCACCTCATGAGGCTGTTCTTGTTCACCTCTTGTTAGATCAGATTCCTCCAGTTTCTTCATTTCAGGAATGTATATCAGAGATCCCATAGGAATCTATTCTTTTTTTTTTTTACGGGAAGTTGTTGAGAGTTCCACTGGGGACCTTCACACTAAGATTTGTGAGTCTCCTGCGTTAGTCTCCCACAGTATTCAGATTATAGGCTTGTGTCACGATGCTTGGTTACTCTTAACTGTTACTGTATTTGTTCAATCAGTATTTCATTAATCACTATTTTGATCTGTGATGCATTTTTCGTTGGGCATTGTGGTACAGACCTGCATTCCAGTACTCAGGAACCTGAGGCAGGAAAATGGCATTGACTTCGGAGGCAACCTGGGCTACAGAGCGAATTCAAGATGAGCCAAAGCACATAATGAAACTGTGTCTTAAAAGTAAGACATATATCCCTGACATTACATGGCATGCCCGCCCCACACCCAGGGTACATTGAGACTGTGATTGAGCCTGGGCATGGTGGCACATGACTGTAATCCCAGCTCTTGGGAGGCTGAAAACAGGAGGAGCGCTATGAGTCCAGTTGGTGTAGTGACACCCTATAGGCTCTGTACTAAATATAAAACAAATAATAACACATTTGATTTTTATTGTAAAATTCTAAGTTCATACTTGCAAAGTATGGACAGGAATCAAGTGTTATTGTGTCTCATAAATATATAAATATTATTTATAAATATACAGATATATTTGAATTTTAATTATTCAAAATATAATTAAAGCAAAGAGAAAATCCTCATAGAGAAACATATAGATGTAATGAAAAATCCTGTATGACGTCATTTCACAAAGCACCGATAATTCTCATGGAATGTCTTATCCTTCCTGTACTCAAAATGATGTAGTAATATTTTGCTCTTGGTTCTGATCACATTTTTGTCCATATTCTTTTAAGACAGGTGATGAGGATGATGAAGCCAAACAATTGAAACCTTTTAATTCTTTTTTTTAGCTTATTTCCTCATTATTACTTGGCTACTATTCTTTGAGCTCTTCTCTTCCCCATTACTGTGGAGTGAATCCCTCCTTTCTCACTGGGTTGCACGCCTAGGCTTTCCTTTTCTTCCTATTTTGAGACAAGCTCTTTGTACAGCAGTGTCGCTCAGGCTGGCAGCAAACATTTGTCCTCCTAGCTCAGCTCCCCATAATCCCATGGTTTGAGGATGTTTTAGATCACTATATATCTGTTAAAATATTTCATTTACCAAAAGTATTTGCAACTGAATTATTACTTATCTCTTGTCTTAGGCTATTTGATTGGTTTCTGTTATTTCGTTTTTGTGGAGCGGATGCTATTTGAGTGAATATCTTTAAGAGTAAGTGATTATCTGTATCTAAGATATGTTTGACTCAAACTCTGGCATTTGGAAACAATTCCATATAATATTTTTCTGTTAATATGAACAAAGGAAAATTATGTTTCTATGCTCTTTCTTTTGGATTGTCATGGATTTTGCTTCTGTCTTCACTGGAAGATGTAGGGTTCCATTAATGTATAGAGTAGATTCCTAAAAAAAAAAAAAAAGAAGGTGTGAAAAATTTTTGCAATTGCAAGAATTTTGTTTTCAATCTTTGTTCTATTTTTGTTTTTATTTTTTTAATTTTTGAGACATGCTCTTACCAGGTATCCCAGACTGGCCTCAAACTCGTGGCCCTATTCCTGCTTCTACATTATCCTGTCAGCTGTGTGCCACCATGCACGGTGGTATTTTCGATCTGGTGTGAAGAACGTACACCAAAATAGTTATTGCACATGGACATACATTTCATTTCATTTCTCAATAATTATTACTATATTTTAATACCATATCTTCAAAAGTAGAGAAATCAGTGCATAATTTATATTTATAGACCCAAAATCCATTTTGAGAATCATATTTTGGAAAGGATAGGAGAAAAGTTTACATATAACTTCTTACTGATTTGGTTTTATTTTAGCTAAATGTAAATTAAATCACTGTCTTCTCTGTGAGGTGCAAATAAACTCTTCTTTTTGTTCTGCAATGTAAGCAAAAAATGATACAATTAAATGTATCAAAACAAGAGACTTTTTAAATTATGTTCATTTTACGTATTTAATACAGGATCTGTGGACTTGTTGTGATCCTTCCTAAACTATTTTAATTCTTCTAGCCAAGTGAATGCCACCTAGTAACACTTTCATTACCCAACATGTTATATATTGTGGGCCACTGAATGGGCCCTAAAGTCTTCAAGAATTATCTGCAAAATCTTCCTGAGTTTTACATAAGTAAAGTGTTTATATTAATAAGAGCAAAACAGCGATGCCATTTATAGTGCAGAACTTTTCTGATCAGGCTATTCATCCCTGTGGTTAGTATAATAGGTAGTTAAAGTAATTATCTTATTGCCTGTGCAGTATAAAGGCAAACTGGCCCTGTTTAATGTAAAACATTTTTATAAATCAAATAATTGTTTTATTTCAATATGATAATTTTGAAGCTGTACCTAATGAGAGTCCATTGGCCAAATTGCTTAAATGCAACATACTGAAGATTAAAGTGCAAATTCTGTATATTGGTGCTCTAAAACTATTTTAGAGAGACTGTGTTTTCTTTGGCTTTTAGTTTACTCTTCTTTCAAATACAGGAGTGATAAAAATGTGTAAACCTGTGTCCGAGTTGCAAAAAGTTATAAAAAAAATCACTGAATCAATTGCTTCTTAAACAAGATATTTTCATTTAAGTCATAATTAAGAAATCTGATTAGCAAATGAAGGCATCACAACCCGGGTTGAAGAAGCATTGATAGATCTCCTCTTTCTTCAGAGCAAGACGTCCTTAGCTCATCTGAGTCTTAGGCTTCTGTTTACGTAATTAGTAGATGAACTCAAGTTCTTTTAGAGCCTGTCCTAAATCTAAAATTCTGTGTGTCTGACTCATAGATGCATACTTCTCCATTGAAAAGGGCACTTAGGCTTAATAAACACATCACCAGGTGAGAAGCCTAGTCTTAATTCTTCCGTTCAAAACTGTGGTTAGAAGTCTCGGCCTGACCACCTTTGAATGATTCTGAGGTCCTAAGCCTGGCTTTCTGTTTAACACGCATAAGAAGAAAACAGACAGTTTGCTTCACTGGAGGAAAACAAAAAGGAAAACTAAAGAAACTGTCAGTTCTATGCCAGGACCTAGCTCAGCATCACTCAATCATTTCTAAATTAATTTGCTGTATGACAGCTCATATTTTTAAACACTGCATATTGTTCTCTTTCAATGCACATAACTGATTCTCACATGTAATTAAGTATTTAATTTATTTTTCATGTCTCCTTTATTTTCTTCATTGGATTTTAATAGCCCTGGCTTTTAAATAACTCTCATAATCTTCAGAATGATTAAAACACTCAATTTTTAATATCTATTGACAAAGTGAATATTAACAGAAGCAGTCTAATTCATAATGCTATTTAACTGATCATTGAGATTTATGGATCAATACACTTGTTACATAATGGTTAAAATTGTATATTTAATTAAAATTATTGTCAATTTTATGCATATAGATATACATTATTTTAGTTGAATTTTCTTCTAGACATGTTGATATTTAATGAAACTGACCTTCATAACAGATTTATACCTTTTTTTGATTCTTGTTTTAGTTGGGGTTATATTTGAAATATTATCTATCGCATCTTGCTTTCCTGATCGTTAGTTTTGTTCATGTTTCTGTCCAAGTTAAATATGAACCTCAGTGTTATTTTTTTCGTTAGTATTCACGATCGTCAACGTAGTTGAAAATTTTAATTAAGTTATTACTATCCAATTGCCAGGAAAATTCATATAGCAGTGCCAACCCAAGAGTCACTCTCCAGTGCCAGCACGTGCTTGGTAAAGAGGTGCAGCAGGGGCAACCATAGAGCAACAGGTGTGCAAAACAGGGTAGGCGGGCTGCAGTGAGCCTGACGTTCCAGCAGGGAAAGGATCCAAGCAGAGGATGGAGCTCCTCAGAGGATAAGATAAACCTTAAATCATATAAAACTCACAAAGTTGAGTAGGAGAAATGAGGGAGGAGCTGGCGAATGGGAAGGACGGAGCTAAGATGGGGTCTTGACGAGCTACCCTCAGCCTGGTAGGACAGCGAGCTCTTGAAGCATTTCTTCCAACTGACAAACTCACAGGATGGGTATTAGAAAACAATATCTAATTGAAAGTCAATGTGCACAGTCGTGTCTGGTGCTTCTTGCCTGTGTTCCAGCACTTGGGAGCCTGACTAAATAAGAAAGGAAGTAAATAAGGGAATAAATACGTATACAAAGAAGCACAGACCTCCTGTAAGTCTAATAGTACATTATTTTTCTTCCATATCTGCTGGTAATAAACGGTAATGTGTGTACATAAAGCAGAAATAAGTATGTAGAAACTGACAAAACCAGCCCCATTGGTTCAGTTCTCTGGTTTATTATATAGATACTCTAAGGATGTTTCTATGCAAATTTTAAAATTGAACTATTCCAGTCTTCTTAGACTTACATATTCCTAGTGTAAATTCTAGCCTAACTCTGCCAGTGCTGGTGTCTTTCTTCTCTTTATTTATCATGAATTCTTTTTCCCTATTTTTTTGTCATAGTAGTTTTTCTTGCATACTGAGAGAACTCCTTGCTCTCTACTCAATTAACACCAAAATGATTCATGGTATCTTGTATTTATATCCAACTTGACTGAATTTAATAGAGCAGGTCACTACAGAATGTCAGCTATTGAAAGATCACCGATGTTTATTGTTAACTGGCAAGGCAAATGTTGACCTAAGTGAAGCGTCTGGGTGTCAGATGTCCCTCTGTTGTGTAGTCCTTAAATACTACCTGCATGTGCTACAGAAACATGGGCTTATTAATAATGTCAAAGACATACAGCTACCTGCACCATACTTTGAAGAGGAAGTTCAATTGAAAATAAGAAAAATAACAAAAATTGTTCAGAATTTGTTCCCTTACCAGACATTGCCTGAGGAAAGGCAGATGTGGTTTTCCATGAGCCTAAGTGTGTGTTGAGCATCCCATAATAATTCAGATATACCGGACTCATGAAACTGAGACATAGATTAAACTACTGAAAAACTTGTAAATTCACATCATGAAGTATGGTATTGCGTACGTTATTTTACTCAATCTTATATATAATTAACTGCACAACTGAAAGTAAACAAAATACATGCAATGTGTAAACAGCTGCATTAAAGCAAATGATCTTAGGTTTATTTAAACTAAAATTGATTTCTTATATATTTCAAAGAGAGAACATAAAGCTCTGTGTCACAGGGTGATATGAAATTGCTTCAAATCAATTTAGAAGTTGTTCAGAAACTTTAAATTACACTTAACCCAAATGCAATGTAACTATATCCATAAAATACGTGAAAATGTAATTTACTAAATTAGAGGCATGGGACAAATTACAGGAGAGTAGTACTCATCAAACCAGTGCTTTAATTTAATAATTATTTAAATCTCTGTAGTGTAACTTCAGGGTTCTCTTTATTCTGCACCCATTTCTTAGTAGCGATTAACAGTCAAACTCCTGAAAAAGAGTTATTTTCCTTTGCCCCACTTTCTAGTCTGTGCCTCTAGGTACGGCTAGTTAATCCCACTACCTCAGTCTTCTGCTTCTGTTAAGGTCGCCAATGCCTTGTGCTCAGTGAAATCCACCCACTCGTTTCTAATGTTTTGTTTCACGTATTACACAACTTACCATACAGTTCTGACTACGAATTGCCCGCTTCCCTCCATGAAAAACTTCTGAATTGTCTTTTGGCAAATGAAGTAGCCACTCCCTAAGGGTCTCTTTGCTTTTATCTTAGCATAAATTTGTGACACTGAAGCACTCAGCATCTGTGCTTGGGTTTTTTCATCTCTTGGTGATATCTTCAGATTTCATGACTTTAAAATTTAGCTATAAGCAGATGACACCCAACACTGTAGCTCTTGTTTAGACCTTTCCTCCACTGTCCACTCATCTTCTACGTGCTTATGTCCACCAAGTACACGTTTATCAAATGTAAAAGCTCATTCCCAGTCCCTCACACTTTATTTTTCTACATTCCCACACACTGTGTGCATGGTCGCTTCACCTTAACTGCCCAGTTCACTAAAATAAACACCTGGTACGATTCCCAACTTCTCTTTCATATCTCACACCCAATCAATTAATACATTTCATTGGCTCTACTTGATGTATACTGAATACTTAAACTATACTGAACATGTGCAAGACATGTCTTTTACTCCACATTTCATTGTGTCTTTTGTGACACAATGTCATTGTGCAAATATTTAGGAAACTTCTAGCCACCAAATCAGCTGTAAACACAGAAACTGAAGTGATCTCTAGTGCAGTGCTAGTTTGCAGTGTTTGCAGTGCCTTATAGTTTCTGGCCAATAAAATAAAACCTCATGGAAACATGAGAATCAGAGCTATTGTCTATGAGTTTATTTCCTATAACTCTTCCAGCTGGATAACTTCCAACTGCGTTGCCTTCCTCGCCCTACCTCACCATCCGCACTCCCTAACACACCCACAACACAGTGCCTGAAGGCTTCCGTACTGAACTTGCCTCTACGTTGAGGATATGGCTCTGTGACCTATCCACATGAGCCATTCTCTCAGCTACCTCAAAGGAAGTCCTTCAGTTACTTTCTATAACCACCTCACTTCACCTTGCTGACTCCAAGCTCCTTTCTAACTAGTCTTACTCTTCTCTTTGGGTGGATTTTCCCTTGGTATCTTTTGCCACATAGCACGTAGCTGTCTTGTTTTTATATGTGCATAGTATTTATCTCCCAATTACAGAAAATAATCACTGTGAATATTAGGTTTTTATATCTATTTCCTACCAAGCTTAAACAGGTTCTTGATTAGTTAAATTAACCAAGTGATTTAAGGAATTGGGGAGGAAAATATATATTGTCCCTCTCCTTAGGTGATTATAGTCTCATTATAGAAACATTCTTGTCACATTCCTGGAAAATCTACATGAGTAGATATAATTGTTTTCTAATATCCAGAGCATAAAAATGTTGAGTTTGTTCTCAGTATTACAATTCGCAATTCAGAACCAATGTCATCTTTATTATTGAAACTTATACTAAAAGAGTGCATGTACTATGGTGTAGTCACAAGCATGGCGGTATAAAGCACCAGAATATTTTCTGATAGCTTCACTTCTAAGAGGAGTGAAATGAAACCCAAGAAATTTCAATGACTTGCCTAAGGAAACAGAGCATCTGTTCTGCAAAGTTAAAAATGCAGATTCAGGTCTGCCTTCGTGGAGAGCCTGCAGATTCTCATTAGACTAAGCCAGCTCCCCATTAAGGTTTGGTTCAGAACATCTTAATGTCTTAAAAAGATATTATATATCATCATACATTTGTATTCGAATTGACGTTGCATAAACTCTGCTGCAAATGTGAATTGTTGTCCAGTGAAGCTCTTAAAACCTATCATCTCAAAGAATTTGAATGCAAATAGACAGAAATTTGGAGATAATTACTCGGCATTTTGGTTAAGTCTAGCATGCATGTGGGAACACATGGAATAAAAGAACAAATTAATTCCTTAGAAAAGATAACAACTTGTGCTTACAAAAAATTTAGATAAAAGGAAATAAATTTTTGAATCAACATAAAACGTAGAGTTGCACGAAACATACTATATCTGTACTGTACGACATCGTTACTGCACATACATGCGTCCTCAGAAGTGCTGAACTTATGCTAACCTTTTACAGATAATTGTGCAATTTTTTATTATAATATTGTCAAATGTGGTCTTTGCATGTCCTGACATCATTAGTATTTTTTATTGCCCAGGGCAACTTTTACACTTCAATCTGTGTTATGATTGTTTGACACTTGCTTTTGCACACACTTTATGTTCATTGGGGACATATCATGTTCCTATTTTCCTTTTTTTACTACTCTCTGCTGTACCCATTATGATTTATTAAAGAAATCTGAATGGAAAGCATTTGATAATAAATGAATAGGGAATAAATAAAGTATGTTATTTAAGGATATACAATAAACTTTGATCAGAGCAAGTGACAATGATATAGTGAAATATTTTAGAATGCAATATATTTGGCAAAGTGTATGAGGATATAAAAACACATCAAATGTGTAATTTCAGGGTATTATTGATGTCACAGGAAGGCCAGGATGTCACTGGAATCTTTCCACATGATAAGTTCCTCTGATTTCAGGACAATCTTTCTGGTAGCATCATGTAACCACTTACTCAGGCAGAAAGTTAAACATTTGCTCTGCTTTTCAGCTCTTCCCACATGAAAGTGAATTAGTGTTTGAAGATAAGGATAAAATGATTATTAGTATATTTTATGAAAGGTTTGCAGTGCCTCTTCACTACCATGTTTATGCATCGCTTCTGGCAACTAAATATCTAAATGACTTAAGTGTAATATATATTTTATGCATTTCGTAGCTATAGTAGAAGTCATAATAAGACTTGGAGCCATGCCTTGGGTTGAATTGATTTTTTAAATTGCTATGTTGGCCCAAGAGGAGTCGTTCTGTGATTCGAAGAAAAAATGTCAACACCTGGGGACAAGTGTTACTAAACAAAAACTCTACTTCATCCTTAAAAATACCAGGATAACTTCAACTTCAGGGGAAAAATTGAATGTGACACATTTAAAGAATGTTTTCAAGTCAGTTGTTGGCGTTTACATTTTGATAATATACAGAGATGACATGTCTGCAGTATTCCTCCTATTCTAAATTATTGGTTTTAGATTCCTTTCTGTATTTCTGTTTTGTTAAGCTTTGCATTTAATTTGCTTCTAAAGTAGTTTTATAATATGATGGCATTGGGAAAAGTCATAAAATTTTGCTTCTTACCTATATAGCAGTGGATTCTGTAGCCTGCATGGAACCGAAAGCAGTGGTTACCCTTCACTTCATTCCATTCAATATTTCATCCTGTCTACACAAGTTGTGACCAGAAAATCTGCTTAAGCGTTTCTATTTTGCAAACGTGCTCGTGGGATTTTTGTTAGCTACATGCCATTTGTTGTGACGAAGCCACTGACATTTGGCAGAATGTCAGGGGCTGTTCTGCTCAGTCATGAGCAATTCTGGCTCAAGAATTCAAGTGTTTTAAATGTTGCATTGAAGGAGATAAGACAAATGTATCCTGTTTTTTTATAATTTCTATAAAATCCTAATCAAGACAAAATAAAGTTACTAATTATGCCCTGGCCAATGTATTTGACAACATAATGGCTCTTATTTCTACTTAGTTAACTCTAATAAATTTTTCCTCTGATACCCTGAATCTTTCTGTATGTCAGGCATCATAAAAAAGAAAAGATAGCAACAGAAAAGAGCAGTAACAAGGAATAATTACTGAACTGTACACTACCCTAGCAAATATAGTGAATGTAATTTTTACACATAGTGTGTATTCTCTTAGCTCTTTACTGGACTATGTGGCTTACATCCTGTTTACGTCATGCTTGTGTCTTTGATCTTAAGAAATAGTCAAAAAAGTCAATACAAAATGATTTTGTAGTAGTGTGTAGAGCATAGCCAAAGCTATGAAAATTCCTTTTGAACTCCCTCTCTCTCTCTCTCTCTGTATATATATATATATACATATACATATATATATGTATGTATATATGTATTCACATATAATGTCATGTATTTACTCATGAATTTATTTATTTATTTATTTATTTATTTATTTAGTACAGGGTCTCACTACAGAGCTCAGATGCATAGTGATCCTCCTGTCTCAGAGACCCCACCCAGGTCTGTGCCACCATGCCCTACACAGCATGTGGTTCCAGAGACCACATCTGGGTCCTTGCATTTGCCAGGCAGGCACTTAGACCATAGAGCTATCTCCCCAGCCTTCATTCTTGTCCTGAAGGGGGACTTGGGACCTTGTTAAACTCACTAATCATTTAATCTACATTGGCATTATTTGTTGTATCCGCAAAGGGAGGAGGCGAACTATGCTTTCAAAAGCCTCCTCTAAGTTTTCAATAATATAAAAAAATTGTAGTTCTATTATACTATTATTTCATTTTGTCATGGGATTTTTGTAAAGATCTTTTCACCATCTTATGTTAGAATTTTTCATAAGTGTGAAAATTTGCCATTAAGAAATAAAGGTGTTCTGTTCAAAACGTATTACAAAAATGTACTAGGAGATAAAATTGGTCCTTGAATGTCTGGATGAAGATCTCTGTAAAAAGATAAAGGCCAATCTCTCCCAGAGAAATAGCGCATGGAGTTTGAGAATATATTCATTCATTAGGTAAAGGTACACTTTGATATATTATGTAAGTTTCAGAAGAGGCTACACTGATATTTTTATCAATTTGGGAATAATTAAGTTTCTTGAGTGTTAAATAACTTTAAATATAGAATAGAAACATGAGGGCCCGACAGATAGTTCGGTGGTTTAAAGCACCTGCTTAGGCACACACGCAGGGACCACAGGTTGATCCCCGGCATCATATACTGTGCCAGTCCCACTCCCAGGGTTGACTGAGGCAGCCAAAAAAAAAAAAAAAAAAAAAGGTAACATGATACTGAAAACTGCTTAGAAAGTCTTTTGACATACCATATCTTCCTGGAAAGGTAATGTGTATTTTTATTTTAATTTTTCTTCTGTTTTTAATTCCTCCTTATCACATAAAGAATACTGTGGTAAGTACTCTAAACATTACAATTATACAAAATATTGACTAAGGTGTTATATGTATGTTAGTCGTTCAATGTTTCCTAAGAACATGGAAAGGCTAAGAGAGCTTTATACATCATGTATGTATCTCATCTTAAAAATGGTGGAAAACAGGGAAGATGGGTAAACATAGTTGGCCTCGGATGTCATGTAGGGTCTGGCAGAGGGGACAAGCTGTTTGTGACCATCTATGGATGTCACTCACGTCTCAGCCAGCCTCCCTCTTCATACAGTTTGGTTCCAGAGAATTAATTTTCAAATGTATACTTGTTTTATAGGTGACCCATAGGAGGTTTTAGGCTGTCTGACAAGGTTGAGAAGCAGGGAAATAGAACAGGGCTATAAAGTTCTTCCCAGCAAAATAAATGGGCCCTTTCCCTGCTTCCTGGGAAGGGTCGAAGGATCCGTATTTCTATTTCAGGGGAACTGAATTAGAGAGAAAAACATCCTGTCAGCTAGAGGCTGGCCCTGAGCAATTTGGACTGCATGATGCAAGAGCTAGAAGAAAATTTGTTAAAAAAATGAATAAGTAAAAATATCTTTGCATATGTAATAGCTTAATTTATCTGTCACATAAACAGGAAATGATTGAGAATAAATATGTTGACATATCTGCTTTTCCAGGGCAAAATTATTTTGATTGATTATATCTACTCTAATACCGTATATAAATACAGACACGCATATAGAAATGCATAATGATATACTTACAAATGTATCAGTTTAAATTTCAAAATACAGAATATTGTGCTCAAAACTAGATATGATTAGCATATTTTCTTATTCAGTGTTTAGTTTCATTGAAGTCTTAAGTTTCTACACAAGCATGATTAAGAAACTCTTACAATTATGTTTATAGACTACAAGTCCAACAACAGACAAATGAATTAGACAAATGATGGTATTTATGCATAGTGGAGTAGTGTGCTGCCATGAAAAGGATAAATAAGTCATTTGTAGGGAAATGGATGCACTTGACATCATAATCTTAAATAATTTGGATGCAATGGGGTAAACATTACATCATTTCTCTTATAGGAAAAACTATCTCCCACATTTTCTCAGATAATATGATATAAAAGGGGTAGCGAAAATGGTATTCTAATTAGAGCAGAAAGAAATCTAAAAGTATACCTTCACATCATATGTTTATCAATCTCTAGATATAATAATTAAATGTATAACATCTTATAAATCAATGAATCTGATGCTGGAAAAGTTAAATTTTAGGGCTGGCCAAGAGCTCAGTGGGCTAAAACTCCTGCTCAAGCAAACGCTGTGACCAGGGTTCGATCCCCAACAAGTCATGCCAGCCCCCATTCCCCGGATGCCCTGAGAGGGTGATGGAGAACAGCCATGATGACGCACTCCTGTAATCCCAGCTCTCGGGAGGCTGAACACAGGTGGATTTCTCTGAGTCCATTCTATGTAGTGACACCCTGTAGACCCTGAACTAAAAATACAAGACCAAAGGAAAGAAAGAAAGAAAGAGAGAGAGAGAAAAGTTAAATTTTATACAAAATTTTCATGCAAAACTAATTTATTTATGAAAACTTTATATGTTATAATTTTCTTCAAGCACAGTACATCTATGAATTAATTCATGCAAACTTATTTCACTATAAAAATGAAAGATCATTTAATTCAAATTTAAGAAGACGTGAGTTTAATCCATATTTACTGACAGGTTTCTTAACTTTCTTAATTCTTGGGTGAACATTCCCATTTCAATTCTTAGTGCGTATCTGCAGCGCTCAGCATGAGGAGGCGGTCCAGGCACGTCCCCAGCGGTTCTTCTCTTAGTGTCCCTCTGCCTGCCTCCACCCCCGGCTCCCCTCAAATTAGGCATGTTTAACTGAATGTGATGATTCCGTAAGAAAATGATGCGAAGTGGGCCTCATTTTATGCCTTAATTTTTTTGCTAAATCGCAATTAGTCTTCATTTGTTTTCTCTGGCTATGAATTTTGACTTCTTAAAGCAGTGGAAAAATTTAAAAATGACTGAAGCCTAAGATTCTAAGTTTTATGAACATATGTATACTCCTCCTGCACAGGTAGAAAAGTGAAACTTTCGATTCACATTTACTGCAAAATAACTTTAAAAATAGAATAATTAAAAAATTGAACCATGTCTTCCTGGGTGAATGTGACAGCAAATGAGTATCTTAAGAATTGTTGAGTGGGGTGATAGCTTGGAAGACTAAGTACTAGCCTGGCAAGCACAAGGACCAGAGTTCGATTCTTGATATCATGGGCCTTGCCGGCCCCATTCTGAGCCAGCCATTGAATCTGGGTATGGTGGTGCACACCTATAATCCCAGCTCTGGTGAGGCTGAGGGAGGAGGATCACTCTGAGTCTGATCTGTACCAAATCAATAAATAAATCTTAAATAGAAAAGGAATTGTTTTACTTTTAAACTAGTATCAATAGGTTGGTCCAGTGAGCAAAAGCTGAATTGTACAATGTTCCAATCATTCTGACATTGATAGAACTTATTCCTTGGGAAGGAAGATACTTTGATTAGTTTTTAAAAACGGTTTGTTTTGTGCACAGTGTCCTTAGGTCACCCTGCCTCCTTCCTAGCTATTGAAGGACAACCTTTGAGTGACTCCTACAGCAATCACTCTCCTGCTGGCTGTAGGAAGTGCATGTGGCGAGTGAGAAGGAATTCCTGCTTTGGTGTTGGCTGGTGCACGGTTGACATATATGCCTTTTATTCAAATTATTGTCCAACTATTCTAGATAATGCATTTACATTCATTTTGCACGTAGGGACGTATCCGCAGTGTGCATTGATTTAGCTATTAGCGTTAAGTGTCGTTGCACCAGGGACCCCTTTATGAAGTGGATGGTATGGAGGCATTTATGTAGGAGAACTTGAGAGTGCTCGTATGCAGTTCAAAGCCTCCAGTGTCTCAGGTGAATGCTTCACTCGTGCACTCCCTGCAAGGTGACATAACTTCAGCCTTAAATTGCAGAGCAATGTTTCACATTCCTATTTGAAATATCATTGACATTCTGTGCTGCTTTCTTTCTTGTTTGCTTGGGACCCTCGAATAATGAATTAAGATGAAGTGTGATTCAAAAGTACATAAATGTTTAAAATTTTCAAAGCGTTGAAGTAAAAGATGCACTGCTAATAATCCTGCCTAAAATGCTTCCTCTTGCATTGAACACACGGATCCCATCGTTTTGCCTCTTTCTGAAGCAGATCTGGAAGTGTTCTTTTGTGATGTCTTCAGCTGTACTATGGCGGCTGCCTTGATCCTCTGCATTGTGTGAACATGTTCGTACTCATCATCAAGGCGATTGGGGAGGACAAGCACAAGTCACAAAGTCACAGGTCACAAATCCACTGAATGGTGGATACGGTCGATGAGCACGTGCCTTGATGTGTTTGGGAGCTTCTGTTTCTGTCAGTTAAGGGTTGACATGCCTCTTCCTGCAAGAGTTTAAAACAGCCCATTTTAGTGGCATTCCCATGTCTATAGAAGCACAACTCAATGGCTAAACCTTGAGAGCAGCTTCTAGGCCCACCAATAGATAAAGCAGTAAGGGAAGCGTATTTCTGTGCCATCGAGTACTACTCTGCCATAAAGAAGATAAATCTATGTCGCTTGTAAAATTTAAGTGAGCAGACATATGAGCTTTGAATGACACTTCTGTCATATATAAGAAATATAAGTTATAAGTAAAAAGCAATCCAAAAGATAGAAAATAGAAAGTAGGCAAAGATGTGCTTCTCATGGGAAGTAGTCCAGGACACAGGAGGAAAGGAGGGAGCGGGTGACAATGAATAAAGATCTGCTATGTGCAGGTGCCAGCTGCACAGACGAAGCGGAAACCTTATGTCTTGCAAAAGCCAAAGCACAGCAAAGATCAGTGGGTGCCAGCCCCACCCCTAGGGTGCCCCGTGCCCGCCAGAGTCCAGGCCTCATGGTGGTGTGGTGGTGCGCGCCTCTGTAATCCCTGCACTAGGGAGGCTGAAGGCACAAGCACCACCACGAGTCCGAGCTGTGTAGTGAGAACCTGCAGAGAAGATAGAAAAGAAAGAGGAAGAGAAAGAGAAAGAGGAAGAGAAAGAGAAAGAAAAGGAAAGAAAGAAGCAAAGAAGGAAGGAAAGAAGAAAGGGAGGGAAGGAGAAAAAGAGAGAGAAAGAAAGGAAAGTAAAGAAAGAAAGAAAGAAAGAAAGAAAGAGAAAGGAACAGAGCATTGTGATAAGTGTACGGAAGCATTTTTAGAGGTATTGATGGCAATGTGTATTACATCTAGTAAATGTTTAATTCAAACACTATATAATTTCATTTGCATATATCATTTTAGCTTATGACAGTTCCAGAAAAACTAACAGAGAGCTACTTTCTCCAATTCTTATGCATGCATTCAACTCTCAGATCTCATCTCACAGAGATAAACCCCTAACTGGAAGCATTTCCGGTTCTTTCCCTGGCTCTTCCTGTGCAGAAGAATAGGGCTGGTGCGCACAACATCCAGCTGTGCTCCGCGTGCTTTTCCTACTTTCTCCAAATCTGAGACATCTATTAGCAACACTATTATAACAATGGCAGCCGGAAATGAAAGCAAAAATAGAAAGTAAAAAGGAGCAGTTTGCGTGGAAGGAAAACTTCGAAGTGTCCTTAAAGTCTACAGAATTTCATGACTGTTGATTATGTGTTTTGTTTCATTTGTGTTCTGTTGCAGACTTTGAATAAATTCGTTGTTTTTCAAGCATGTATAGTTTTGTTGGTTAAGTCACTTTAAAACAGAAACAGTTATTGTAAACCATCAATCTGTAAGCTTTTTAAAAATGGACTTGGTACACGCTATCATTACACAGCTCGGACCCATAGTGATCCTCCTGTTTTCAGCCTCTGTAGTGCTGGGATTACACATATGCCCCATCATGCCTGGTCTCAATGGCCAGCTCAGCACGCCCCGGGGGCAGGGCCAGCATGGCGTGTGGTGCCAGGGATCGAACCTGGTCCTTATGCTCGCCTAAATAGATGCTTAGTCTGCTGAGCTATCTCACTGACCCAATCTATGATCTTTGAGAATTTTAGGCACTCTGTTTTTTGTTTTTTGGATGTCAGAGAAATTTTCTCATGCTTGAACTTAAAAAGTAATAATTGAATGAAATTTAAGAACCATTCCAGATTTTGTAATTGTCTTCTTGTGAGTGATGTGATTTATCACATAGTACTTGTTTATTTTTCTTATTGAAGAGTGATTATTGAGCATCATTTAAAAAATCATAAAAACATGATTATGACATTCTTATAATTTCATCAAAAGGCAAAATCATATTTGCATATTCATCTACAGGTAATTTAAAAACACACATACAGATATACACAAAAGTTTGTATTAGAAGAGTCATTTGAGTTTAAAACTGAGTCAAATAATTTTCAATACATAAATTTACCTAGTATTTTACAGATTATAAATGTGTGCCTTCTAAAAGTGATAATCATGTTAATTCAGCTTATTATAAAATAATTATTAGCATGGTAATAATTATGAGTATATTTATTAATATAAAAATTATTTGTGCCTTAATTATATGTGCGAGCCACCAGGCCTGGACTCTGGCAGGCTCAGGGTGCCCTGGGGTGTCAGGATGGGCCCCACCACTCTTTCCTATGAGTTCACTTTTGCAGGACACAATATAAAGTTATTATTGTAATACTACTAATAATTAGTATTATAGTAATAATTATAAAATATTACTAATGTAACAATCATTAGTTATTGTTAAAAATAACATTAGTTATTAGTAAGTTACCTAATACTTTACTTATTAGGTAACTTTAATGACATAAACATTATATACAGTGAGTATACAGAAAAGAATAATACCTAAAAGAATAAAGTGAATTTAAAAGAATAGCTTCATACTCTTAATTACTTTAACATAAAATCAACATATTATTTCCTACGTGTATGAAAAGGATTGCTTCAATTGCCCCAGATATTAAAAGTTGTAATATTTTTTGTTGGGTAACAGAACTTGAAAATTTTATATGAGATAGTTATCACGAATATATTTTCCTGACATATATTAGTAATATTCTACATCATTTCCATACTTATCATTTCTGAGATAAATTCTCTAGGTTTCTATACCGAAAATTTTTAGGCAAAAAACAAAAATTCTTAGACAACTGTTTCTGAAGATCCTTTATTGCATTGAGCATATCATCTTTGTTTAAAAAATATATTCCAAAATGTATGTCCATATAAACACATATGAGTAATACTTACATGCACATGCACACACATTTTTGTGCTGTGCTAAGAATTGCAGACATCAGAGCTTCACACATGTTAAGCAAGAATTCTGTCATTTAGCTATGTCCACATCACTAAAATTTTTTTTGGTAATATTACAATTTAAGTAATTAAGACAGCACACAAAATGATCATATGTGATTCAAAACAACACAGAATATTGCATTACATTTTAGATTTTTTTTTACCTAAACACAGTTTCATAAGCAATATTATATGTTATGAGTTGTGTAAATGAATGGGATTAAGAATATAATGATAGAGTAATTCTGTATATAGAAGCATCAGTCACATTTTTGACATTTTATACACTGTGAAAATTGCATTATTAATATTTTACCCATTTGGCTCTAATATTTCAGGCAACAGTATTCATAAAATGACAACTGAAAATAGCTATCTTTTGCCTAGTAAAAATTCTCACATATTGCATTTTTAAACATTTTAGAAAAGGACAACTAACAAAAAATAAACAATATTGATTATCGAAACTCTTAAGTCACCATGGATTATTAGTTCTTCTTCAAATAAATATGAGATATAATTCATTGCTGTAGCGACTAGAATCATCCCAAAGAAACTGACAACACCCTGAAAGAGTATCACTAAAAGAAAACGAGTGGCTGCTGAGAGAGTAAGCCAAGCGAATAAAATTATAAGAAGCTAGCACACTCCCTCTTTATCTTGGAGGGACAAAAGAATATCTCTAGAAGAACTGGATGTTTGATGTGTAACAACCAGTATAAAATCAAAATGTCAATTAGTGTCAACATTTGGGATCAAATTAAACAGTAGATTACAGTGGCACAGTCCTGATGTTTTGCTCGCAAACATGATGCACTGTTTCAATTCAGAGACGAAAAATGCTCATCTTAGCGAACATACTCGTTAATTAAGCAAGCAATTGTCACTCCCACAGGACGAGCCAAGTTGAAACTGCTAAACCATTTTATAAGACTATTGCTCTTGCCTTAAGGAGCTTCTGCTTGGGTGAGGGACATTTGTCCTTAACTGAAATTAGCATACATAAAGAGAATTACCAATAAATAAATAAATAGATAGATAGATAGATAGATAAATAAATAAATAAAGAGAATTACAAATAGGAAATGCGATTCAATGCTCTCACTGATGTAGTCAAGACATGCACTATGGCAGCAATGCTGGTTACCCTGGCTTGTGTGAATCCTTGCTGCTTGTGCCAACGAAACACATTTGTGCATATAAACTATGTGAGGTTGGTTTATACATTCTAAATATTCATAATCTAGATGCTACTCGAAATGAGTCTATGAAATGCCAATATCTGCTTCC
>PVJA010002934.1:38170-100730 GCA_004027025.1 Myocastor coypus | reverse complement strand
AAAAAAATTGAAAAAAAAAAAAAAAGAAAGAAAGTTGTATAGCCAGATCTTTATGCTGGGAACACAGAAAAGGACCAAGTGACCTAGGCAGGTCCCTGCTAATCTGTAGCAATCACACTTAACACTACCTCACCGTTTCTAATGTGTGTTTAGATAGATGACAGACAGACAGATAAAAACAAGCCCCTCTCTGTATCATCATTTTCTACTGATCATCCCTAGAAAATGTTTATTTTAATTTTATTTATTTATTTTTTTCTTGTTTCAGAACCTTTTTTGTTTATTCACTCATTTTTATGGCCGGCTCAGCCCACCCCAAGGGCAGGGTTGGCATAGCATATGGTGCCGGGGATCGAACCGCGGTCCCTGAAGCCGCCCAAGCTTTCCCAAGCAGGCGCTTTAGACCACTGAGCCATCCCGCCGGGCCCCATCCCTAGAAAATGTTTATAAGAAGGAATCAAAGTAGACTAAGCAATGTGTTTCTTGTATGTAGCATTTTATTGGATTTTGTTTCTTGATCCACTCTGTTAATCAGCTTCTTTTGACTGGTAAACTGAAGCCAGTTGCATTGATGGATATCATAGATATGTACTGGCTTATCTTTGCCATGTTATTTTCCTGCTGTTGTTTCCCTGCTTTTCCCTTTGGCTTTGTTGCCTGCTCTGCTTGGTGGTTCTTGTCTATTGTTGTTCTTAAAGTTGTGGTCATTTCTATTTCTGTCTCCTAGAATATCTTTCTGTACTGTTTGCAGGGTTGGTTTGGTGGTCATAAATTTCTTCAGTTGTTCTTTGTCATCGAGGTGTCTTATTTCTCTATTAAATTTGATTGGTAGTTTTTCAGGGTATATCACTCTGGGTTGGAAACTATTTTCCTTCAGGACCTGAAATACTTCACACTAAGCTCTTCTTGACTTGATGGTTTGTGTTGAGAAATCTGCTATGACTCTGATGGGCTTTCCATTATAGGTGACTTTTTCTCTCTAACAGCTCTTAATATTCTATTCTTTTGCTGAGCTTCTGAGGTCTCAATTAGTATATGTCTGGGTATAGATTAATGTTGGTTGTGGCTGAATGGAGCCCTATATACCTCACCTATGTATATGTCAGTTTCTTTTCTGATGCTTGGAAAATTTTCTGCTACTACTTCTTCAAATCTTTTTATGTCATGTGTGTTGACTCCTGTAGTTTCTTTTTTATGTATTTAGGACAGGGTCTACAGGGTATATAGAGTCATGCTACATAGAATGGACTCTTAGTGATTCTCCTGTTTTCAGCCTCCCCAAATGCCAGGATTATAAATGCACATCACACACCCAGTCTCAATCACTGTCTGAGTGCACCCCAGGGGTAGGGCCAGCAGGGCACACCAGCAGTCGAATCCTGGCCCCTGTGCTCTACCTAAACAGGCACTTTAGTCCACTGAGCTATCTGGCCAGCCCTTACCTCCTGTAGGTTCACTGACATCTATAAATCTTATATCATTTTTCTTTTAGCCATCCTACAGCTATTTAATTGGTAGTTTCTGTTTCCTTGTTACTTTTAAGAGATCTTTCCTTTTGTGATTGCTAGCTGCAACACTTTCTTCAAGGTCTCTATATCTATGTTCATTTTCTCTGAACAATTAAGCTGAAGACAATATGCAATACAACAGCCATTGTTAAATTCTTATCATTTTGTTTAGTGAAATTTTGTATCAATTTTAATTTTTGACTATTTTTTTTCTCTTTAAAAAACAAGGAAAAGAAAAAAAAAAAAAGAAGAAGAAGAAGCTTTTATAGTAAAAGAAAGGGTCTACGGTGACCCTAAGAAATGCCACATGGGATTCAAAATCTTGCCACAAGGCTGAGTCTCTTGAAGAAGTAGGGATGGGAAAATTATGGCAGTGTTCCTCTCATTGCGTTGTAGTTATGTGTATGCAGAAGGTGCCAAGTGAATATTTGATTAGAAACTAAGACAGTGAAGTTGTCAGTCTCCTTCCTACACACACAAGAAAACATGAATCACATCATAAACTCTTCAAAGACAAGAATGACTAACTGCTTTAGGGTAGAAGTGTTGGAGAGAATTTCAAAGCCAGTGGTTCTCCAAATATAGTGCTTAGACTAGCAATATTAGCAACAGATGAAGATGTTGACTTATTCACAATGGGTTTGCCATAAGAACACAGGTGTAATGAAAATCACATTAAGTCAAAGCCATCATGGAAAAGGAAAAGACTCATATTAATATCATCATCATTGGACACGTGGACTTCAGGAAGTCCACCACCTTCAGAACAAAAGGAGAATGTTTTGTAGACCTCTGTGTGTGTGTGTTTGTGTGTGTGTGTGTGTGTGTGTGTGTGTGTGTGTGGCAGTTTTTAAATTATTAGTTTTTAAAATCAATACTCTTTAATGCAAGCAACTTGGCCAAAAATCTGGCACAGAATTTTGAGACCCATTAAAACAAAGTGAAGTGAGAAAAAAAGTGGAAGGAAGGAAGGAAGGAAGAAAGAAAGAAAGAAAGAAGGAAAATATTGAAAGTGAAAAAATCTTCGGCCCAGCTAAATTTACAGAATCAGAAATTCAGAGCATAGAGCCCAGCAATCTGACATCTAACAAGCTATTGAAGTAATTCTAATACACACAAAAGGCTGAGAGCAACTTGTCTGAAATTATCTGATTTCTATTTTTGAAAATTAGGGGACTGAGGCAGCTAGGAAGGTTCATTCCAGAAAAAAAAAAAAAAAAAAAAGTAGTTTGGTGATTCCCAGGTCAGTGTCCTGTAAGCTCTTCCCTGGCAGCACACTTGCCTTCTGTCATATCAGCAACTATTGCTAGGAAAGCTGGTTTATGTGTATCTGGTTGAGTTCGTTGATTGGCGAAGGCCACTGGCAAGCCAAGGGGCATGAATTCAACCCATGTTCCTTCTCCATTCCATCTCCTGAAGCCATTCTCCGGGTCAACAAGAGGTACAAAAATAGGTTAGACTTAGTGAACATTATGTCATTTCTACTGGGTAAGTAATGCAAAACATGTCCTATGTGTTGACACTGTGACTCTTTGTAGAGGAAGAGCCGTCTGCGTGCATCTTACATATGAGACAATATAAGTACATTAGGAAAGTAAAAAGGCTTATCAGTAGCTGGGTTGCCATACTCATGGCCAAAAATGCTCCCTCATTTGCCTTATTCTCTAGATCAGAGATTCCTAAATTCTAAGGTTTCATGGATCAGGAACGTTTCCAAAAATTTTGAAGGAGTAATATGTGACTGTCCTTCTTTTAGCTTAGAAAATTAAAATATGGGCATGAAAACAACAACTACTTCCGTTATTATTGTTACCATCTAATATCACTATCATTACATATAATGGCACCAGAAGTTTTCAGGATCTCAGAATAAAGATTGTTCAAGAAATGTAAATTCATGTGCAAACAGTACATGGCACTAATTTTTCACATTTTTTCTCTGACCAAATGGTCAGAAAATATGTAGCATAGATTACTTAGCTATTGACTCTCTGGACCATGTTGGGACTGAACTCTTCTTTCATGTAGTACTGCCTTCTTTTGTGCAGCCAGACATGGAGTTCCTCTGTGGACTATTCCAATGAGTATGCCTTTCATATTTATTTAAAATTATATGCTGATGCTTCTCCCACTCTGCTGTAAGTTCTAGAGCATACAAACTGAGACTAATTCTGAATGTCTAATGTTGTTGCTTTAGCGTCTATCTGACATGAAAATTAAGTGGTAATTATGGAAGGAGAGAGGAAGAGAAGGGAAGAAGGAAAGAAGGAAAGGGGAAAGGAGGGAGAAAAAATAGGATTTCCCCACAGGGGTAGGGGTGGGGGGGAACTCTCCTAAAAGCTAGGTATTTTTACTTCTAATTCTTATAAGTAAAAGAACCCTGAGATTTGGAGAGCTGAGCCAGACATCCTCATCTGGCCCAGAAAGGAGTGTCCAGATAGAAGTCAAGCCCACCCACCAACTTCTGTCTTACTGCTTATTAAGCTTCTCTGTGGTTTCTCATACTCTGTAGACAAGTGTCATCTGAACTTTCTAGAGGAAAAACGGGTACAGTAAAAGGCTGGGGGAAAGGAAGCAGTTATGGGGGAACTCGTAAGAGGGAGTCTGAAGGAAGTTGAACTCATTAGAGCCACACTCTTGGAGCCAGCAGGCAAACTAGGCAACAGTTTGGGAATTGAGCTTCGAGGTCTGTGGGTTCATGGGATTCTTTGTTTTACTGCCTGTCAAAGGCCACACTGGTGTTGGAAATTATGAATGTATCTTTGGAAAAGGAAACTCTACAGAATTTAAGAGACAGCCATGGTTTCTTACTGTTCTGGCTTGTAGGAGATGTTGGTTGACATACCACAGTGTAACAGGGTTTGCTGTTTCAGAAAGGAAAGAGACAGGATAAAATCACCTCTGATGGGAGGAAAGGAAGTGTGCCACATGCTAAAGCCCATGGTGAGGCTATTTAGTTTCCATAATTGCAGCCCAGATGGCAGGAAGGCGCACCCCCTCAACAAAATCCCACAAGGAAAGGGCCAGTGACACCATCTCCTCTACCCCACCCTCTTCCTTGCACCAGTGCCCAGGAAATGGCGTCATGGAAGACAGACCAATGCCCTCATGTCTGCAGCCCTGGGACTTTCCTAAATGGAGAGAAAATTTCTGTTTGGGGAATTTTAAAAAGTCTTTGTGTTGGAAGTTTTCCCCAGGTCTGGACCTGGCTAGAAGAGAGGATGAATGAGTGACAGAACTTGCTGAAACTAGGGGAATGGATTTCATGACCCCAAAAGGACCTCATCAGAAGAGGGACTCAGAAATAAAATAAGATAAAATAAACAAAAGAGGCAAAAGATAGAAGAGGCAGTGGGGGCAGAAGCCAGGAACTAGAGCTGATCTGAAGTTCACGCAAGGACACTTGAAAAAAGTGGGAAGAGATCATGTGACCCTAGTGATTCACTCACTCATTCCCTAAGCAAATATTTAAGGAAGTCCTACTACCTGCCGGGTATTGCGCTGCTCCCAGAGAGGCAGAGAAACAAGAAAACAGACCCCTTCACATAGGACCTGCAGAGGCCAGGCCTTCTTGTAAGCACTCTGCATTTATTCCTCCCAACAATCCTTTATTCAGATCACTCATTTGACATATGCGGGAACTGAGGCAGATGAAAACAAAGTAACTTACCTGGAGTCAACAGGTATAAGTGCGCAAGCTCAGGTCAGAAGGTTGCATTCTTCACTGGTTGCCTGAAGAGGCAATGTCAGTGCTGTGGCCAAGTTTACCAGGAAAGGACAAGATGTGAGATAGCAGGAGGGGGCTTGGGATCTTTCTCCTCATCAGAGCTGAGTTCTGAAGGATAGTGAGAAACTCATCAGAGAAAATCATTAAAGCTTAAACTAAGGCCAAAAAAAAAGAAACTAATGTTTTCATTATCCCTCCTCTCTGCCATCACACACACACACACTCACACACACACACACACACACACACACACAGACACACACACACACATACACATACACATACACACATCCTATTGCTTATGCATCTCTGGAGAACCCTGACTAATACACATATCAAGAAGACAACTCAATACATGTATCTTATAATCCCATGGGAGCACTGAATATACAACCAGTAGCATTTAAAGAGTGCATTCCATGCAAAGTAAATGCTAACATGTTTGCAAGCTGGAAGACCCTGAGTGTTGCATCTACTGAGCTTTGTCTTTATCTAGAAACTTCAGGATTCAAGATCTGAGGAAATTTGGTTTGCTTTGCTTTGCTCTGCTTTTTTGGCAGCCCTGCGTATTGAACTCAGGGCCTTTGTAGTGGGCTATACCATTAGCCCTTTAATTTTCTTTCTTCTTTAATTTTCTTTCTTTCTTTTCTTCCTCTCTCTGTCCCTCTCTCTGTCTCTCTGTCTCTCTCTGTGTCTCTGTCTCTGTCTCTCTCTCTCTCTCTCTCTCTCTCTCTCTCTCTCTCTCTCTTTCTCTCTCTCTGATCTTGCAAACTTTCCCAGAACTTGTGCTCCCCCTGCCTCAGCCTCCCATCTGTTGAAATTATAGGCATGTGCCACTAACCCCAGCCTAAGGAAGATATTTTTCAGTGTTATTTCCTGATCCTGGGAAAGAGTGATAAAGAAGGCCAAAGGAAAGTACTACCCGTAAGTCTGCGAGATGCAAATGTGCATGTGACCATTGTTTTTGCATTCACTTGCTCTTTGTAATTAGTGGTCCAAGGGGACAATTATCTGGTGAATTGCTCTGTTACAATTACAAAGTGTCAGTCTACACTGAGGCTGTAAGCCAGTGGCAGTGTGCACATAAATAGGGAGGAGACTTCTAGCGGTCAGCTCACCTCATTCCCTCCTTTCTTCAACTACTCGGCAAACACATCCTCAGTAACTCACCAGCACATAAGAAGCGGAAATGTGTGTTACCCTAAGACGAGTTTTATCTGGCCAGCTTGACCTTCTTAAAAACTCGGAAATTTCACATTAAAATCCAGAGTCTCTGCAAAAATTAGCATCAAGCACATTCTGTCCACATTTTTATATGGCAGTAAGCTGGAACTAAGTCAACAGGGCCAGACTTTAACTCTGCTCATGCCCACTGTCCCTGTGACCTTACAGTGGCCCACTTCTGTCATTTACTATGTGTCTCCTGAGCACCTTGAACTTCACCTCCCTTGAGTATGATCTTTAGAAGATTTTGCTTATCCATGTGAGGGTGCCCCAAGGGTCTCCTCACAGTGCCTGGTGTTCTCAAAACTCCTACATGGGTGACACAGACTTCAGCTAGATCTAGTTGCAGTGACAATTTGACTTCTATGGTGGCAGGCAGGGTCACCATCTGCCAGCAAGAAGTGGGTGGAGGGAGCACCAAGGGAAAAATCCAGTCTCATTCCCAGAGCAAAGCCCGGGGTGGGCGTGTCAAAGCCAAGAATGCTGCCTGGACAATTTCAGATGACAGCTTGGACGTGCTTGGAGACAGGGCAGCCTGGATGGATGCGCTGTGCCCTAGGACACGTTTAAAGTCACAAGGACTGAGCAGAAAATGCCTATGGCACTGTCAGTCCCTTGTCCCTACAAGGGCTTCTAGAAGCAGTATCAGAAGAGTCGCCTAAAGGCCAAGTGCCCCATCCTCACTCCAGTTGTTGTGACTTCCAACTTCAGCTCTGCCCTGTTTTTTCCCGGCCTCACCCTGCCTGTATCCCAACCTGTCCTCCAAAACACACCCCACGAACCCCCACCCTAGGGCCCCCCCCACCTGAGAGCCGCTCTTCCTTGCATTGTGCAGTTCTCACCGAAAGTTTCAAGCGAACGACTATGCCCCAATTACATTTAGGCACAGCTCCGAGGCCTTGTTTGGGCCTAAGAAAAGAGGACCATGGCCTCTCAGCAGCTGAGACCACACAGAAGCAGAAAGGACTTGCTCGTGGTCACAGTGGTAGTGGCAGAGGCAAAATCTAAACCCAGGCCCTAGGACTCTTTGTGATTCTTGACATACTTTGAAGTGCAGCTCCAGAAACCCTGGGAGCCATTCCAAGTCCTGTGTCAGCACCACCTACCTGAGTGACTTTGCAAAAATGACCTAGTCTCCCTGCACCTCCCCTCTGGCCTGTACCATTTGGATAATAACAAGAACTCTGCCCAAGTACCATTGTGTGGGTCAAAGCAAAGAACCCATTTATGGAGCCCTGTACTGGAGCCAAATGCTGAGCTGCCTGCTGAGAGAAAGGAGTGAAGAAAGGATGTGTAAAAGTGACTTGCAAAACGCTGCATTCAACTGAGGGATACAATTCCTCCCCACGTTTCATCTAGTATGATAGCCACCAGCCACCTGTGGCTATGTAAATTTTAATTACCTTGAATTAACTGAAATTTACAGTTCAGCTCTTCTATAGTTGCCCTAGCTGCCTTTCAAGGGCTGGGTAGCCACCAAAGCTAGTGGCCACCATACATTACAGTAAAAACACAGGACATGTCCACCAGGATAGACTATTCTGTCTACCAGTGCTTGAGAATCTATCAAGGACCTGGGAGTTCAGAGGAATTCCCAGGAGAAGTAGCTTCTCTTTGGGTTTCTCTAAGCACTCCTCCTTCTTTTCCCCCCCTTCAGGGATCTCTCTGATCCTCTGATCTAAACAAGGAGCAATATAAATTCCCAGGGACAAATGTGGGAAGTATTCTCACTACAGTTTGCGCTTGTGGAGTAAGGCTCCAGGAGAAAGGGGACGGGTTGGTCCCTTCTCCCAGGCAGAGTTCTCATAAGCAGTTTCCAGTAGGAAGTGATAAGTGGGTGAGACACAAGCACGGATAGACCCCCTGCCCTTTGGTGCAGGGCGAGGGCCAGACTGACCTTCCTTGGAGCCCCAGAGCTTTTTATCTTGGCCTATGCAAGGGTCCTACCTCTAAATTTGGCTAAGAGAAAATAAGGAAAGGTGAGAGGTAGGAACAGAGAGACAGACAGACACACAGACACAGAGACAGAGACAAGAGCTGAGAACAGGAAGGAAAGAAGAAAGAGCCAAGAGCTTCACTGAACGACGAAGAGAAACAGGGAGCAGAGGGAGAGCAGAGCCTTCCTTGAGAAGAGAATGTCCCAAGATGCAGTGCAGAGCAAGACTGTGCTGCAGGCCACATGCCCACTCCCAGCCCAGCCTCCCACACTCTGCTGGGCTGACTCACCCCTGGAGGCAGCTGGTTAGTAGCACCTAGCTTTCACCAGAAGAGAAAGTACTGGGTAGAAGCAGAGGCAGAAAAGCTTTCCCTTCCCTCCCAGCCCTTGGAATGCTCCTTCCCAGTCCTTCCTGCCAGAGGCTGAGGTGCTGAGTTACTGTGGCCTCTTCTGTGGTCACTTTGGGGTACAAAGGACCTGGGCGCTATAAGGAAGCCTATTATCCCCATTCCCTGTTACCCAAGTTTTTTATTTGTTTGTTTGTTTTTCATCATGTTGATGACATTTCCAAGGCAAAATCAGGAACCTCTCCCATGAGCTTGCTAATGCTTCTGTAGCCTGCTTTACTGTACAGATCTCTGTTCTTTGGTGGCTACACTATGTACAGGAATGATTTTTTTTCTCCAGGCCCTCTCAGCTGTAAAATTGAGTTTTGTCCTTCTACCAATAAAGAATCTGAGACCCAGAAAAAGAAGCTGACCAGGTGAAGAGCACTCATCTTTGAGGGATCAGACCAAGGACTTGGGATTCTGTTCCTCCTCTGTCCCCACTCAGTCCTCCCCATACTCTGCACTAAATGAAGAACAGATGAAGGGAACAGTTAGTTCCATAAATGTAAATGTGACAAACGCCCCACCATCTTTTCTTGGCCCTGTGTCTTTTTTGACAAAAGTAGACATTTCTGCTCTTTTGTGTTTGTTTATTTTTCTTTTAAACACCCCAAAATGACCTTGCAGGCTGATTTGCAAGATCTTTTGAGATACCTATTTTTGAGTCAGGCAGGAGTTAAGGGCTGAAGGATTTGTAGTGGTCACAGAGTACGGAGTTTTAAGTACGCAAGATCCTGTGGACTATAAAGGGGTCCCCTCCACTCACCACTGCATTCACTGCCATGGCAAAATTTGCCAGTTGAAGACATTTCCTAAGACCCTCGAAAGTTCCTGGAAGTAAGCGAGGCTGCAGGCAATGAAATGAGAAGACACCACTTCTAATTTCCGAATACACAAATTCACAACTCAATTGTGCTATCTGGATAGTTCCACATTCTACCTGCTGAGCCTGCCTTCCCTCCCACTTTTTTTTTTTTTTTCAGTTATTAAAAACACGAGCCATCTGCCATCCACAGAGGAGAAAAGAGATGGCCAGAGGGCCCTAAACAGATCTCACGTGGTGATGCCTGTCCCTGGGTGCTCACCTCTGCCAAGAAGCCCCTCATCCAGTCCTACAAAATGCCTGAAGATTCCAGCTATTCTTCCCTAGGTCTTCCCTAGGGATTTTCTGTTTCTTCTCAGAAGAAAATTCGTTTACAAGGGCAGATTCAAAGTGCGTGCAGCTAGGAGCAAGGGGCCCTGATGTGGGGTTAGGAGAATCAAGAGGCCCAGAGGAAGGTCCCTTGACAATGTTTTCCTTGGGAAAGTCTGGATTTTACATGGCTTCTGATCTCAGGAAGTCAGCTCTTCACATGAAGGTGCTTTGTGCTCACTGCCACACCCACTGACCATCAGCAAAACTAGTAATTTGACTTCATCAACAACCTAGGTCTACAACAACAACACACCGACTGAAAGGAAATCAACCTGTTAGTGCTGACGATAGACTTCTGAACCACCACTCTTGGAGATGTTAAACTCTAAGGCTCATAGGTGTTACAGGCATGACTACTAGATTTAGCATTTTACTTAAATCCTACAGCCTCTGGACCCAGACCATCTGGATTTGAATACTGGCTCTACAGTTTGCAACAGGCAAGTTACTTAACCTCATTATGCCTTAGTTTCTTATCTTATAAAATGAGCATAATTACAGTACTTATATCATAGGGTTACTAAAAATGTTTAGCAAGTTACTACATGTAAGGTTTTATGACTGAGCAATGTCAGCTCTGGCGTTTGCTGCTGGCTACAGCTAGATACCCTCTCCAGGAATGGGTGTCTCTCTTCTCATTATGCCTCACATGGGACACCTCTGTCATTCTGTTCTTTGTCTCTAAGCAAGAACACCAGGTTCCTTCTCCAGAACTTGCAATCCTGCCTCTGAAGTCATGGTTAAGATACTACAACACCAGGAGCTCAAGCACCAGGACCTCTGTCAGTAGAAGGAGCGAGAAGGCAAGGAGAGACAGAGACAGACAGACAGGCCGAGAGGTGCCCATAATGGGTACAGACACTCAGGTCTCCCATAACACAGGGTCTTGCTGTTACCTCAGTGGCATATTGTCTTTCATCTTAAAGTCGTTTTACTGCAATTCTTACACCTGCCTGGTGGATAATTATTACCTAAGAAATGAAGCCAGAAAAAAGGACAAGAAGCAGTTCTGCCTCTCTTGGTTTTTAATGCTTAATTTTTCGGTAAGTAAAATTGTAGTTGTCATCTCAAATAGGCAAGTTTACATGCTGGTATTTAGAAAATGACTAAACTATTAAAAATCATGTTATATTCATCTATTTTAACTCATACCATGTTCAGAGTTCTATGTAGGGTGCAGTTTCTTCTTAGGGGTAGTTTGTAATAGTAAGACCGATCCCCTATGTTAGTGACTTACATATGTACAAACTGAAACTGTAAATTGTGAACACTGGAAAGCACCATTGTGGCATAGAATATAAACATCTTAGTAATGTATTAAAGTGAATATAAAAGGAGGTTAAAGTTACATTACTGTGAAACTCAGCTACAACTCTAGGTTCAGCTTGAGATTTCTATTAGTGTAACTGTTGAGGGCTTTGAAAGCACTGCACATTTCTGTTCAAGCCAGAATTATTTGTGATTTATTCAGCTTGGCAATTGCTCATGATTTAGTGGATTGATAACATGGTATAATATATTTACATAGTTGGAAACTATTTCTACACACTATTTTTAAAGATCATCTACTAGACGAAAAAATAAAACTACCTTTATTAAAAGTTTGGAGTTTGGGTCCTTTTTAAAAAGAATTAATGATCACTGGCTACATCTATGGTAAAAGTGATTTTTGGTTTACTTAGATAATGCTGCAGTTGGTGAAAATGATAAACATTTACAATGTTCACACCGTGTGAATGCATTGGATTTAAGAGAATAAACTTTTTGTAAAAATAAAAATAAATAAAACATAACTCTTCACCCCTCAGACACATCCCCAGTGTGTCCCTTTGGGAATTTCACATAATATGAGAAGCATTCCAACTCCATGGCTTGGTGTTATTCTAAAATCTAGGGACGATGCCTGGGAAGTGGCGAGCAGAAAGCAGCACACGGATGAGGAGAGGTAACCAAGGACTAAGTGGAAGGAAGAAATCTTAGGTTAAAATTGTATTTCTTGAGTGCAACACCTGAGTACCAGTGGGCGACATTTGTCCTCTGCAATTTGCTTTTGTTCTTTGAATAACCCAAACTTGCCATCTATTCCCACTGAGATAGGTTGTAGTATATCCTCCCCTGAAATATGCTCACATCTTAAGAACCTGTGAATGTAACCTGTTTTGGAAACAGGACATGTTCAGGTGAAATCACTATCAAAAGAGATAATTCTAGATCAGAGTAGGCCTTAATTGTATGACTGATGTCTTCATAAGAGAAAGGAGAAGGACGCTGAGGTGCGGAGCCAGAGAGGAGGCAGAAGAAAATAGTCCATGCGATCACAAGGGCAGAGACTGGCGTGCTGGGGCTCCAAGCCAAGACACCAAGAATTGTCAAAAGCCACCCAAACTATCAAAAGTGAAGGGAAGATTCTTCCCTGGAGTGCTCCAAAGAAGCACAGTTGTACACATACTTCAGTTTCAAACTTCTGGCCTCCAACGCTGTGAGGGAACCACTTTCTATCACTTTTCCCTAATTCAGAGATAACCGGATACAACAACCCCAGTAAATGAATACACACCTGCTTCTCATATAGGTCACAGTGTTCCTCGCAGTAGCTGAGGCAGAAAGAGGCGCCTGCAGCAGTGCGATCGTCATGAGCCACAGAAAACCAAGTTCATCCAGCGGGCTGGGTGTGACACTGTCGCAGCAAGTGGAAGCAAGGTTCTGTTCCCATGCCTTCCTCTGTCTCTCCACCTGAACTCACATTTAGATGAGCCCCCCATGTGTGGGCCAGTAGGCAGTGAAGAGACCTCTGCCCGGGAAGATCGTTTCTCCACAGTGCACCAGGAAGGAGAGCGGCATGGCTAAGGGTACCAGCGTGAGGGCCGGACTTCCCTAGCTCCATGGAGTGATCTCGAGGGAATTCTCTGGAACTTCCGACCCTCACCTTCCCTGTCTGTAAGTGGGACAATCACAGCAGCTGCTGCCCGAGGTCATTGGGAAGAGTCGATGAGCTGCTGTCTGAGCCACACTGGGCTTGGCCTACCGGAAGGCCCAAGGTTAGCTGTGTAGTTTATTAGCTGTTAGGAATGCAGCAGACCCTGGTAGACCAGCACAACAGAAAATCTCAGGCACCACGACTCTGTTTGGGCCCTCTGGCTCCATCTCCCCTCCTTGTTTTCCTCAAACATGCACAATTACAGATCTGCCCACCTCAACTCCACTTCTAGCTGTCCGCTGAGCTCTCCTTCTGGCCCCAAGTGGTCTGGTCTGTCCATCAGCCCTTCTCTCCCTCCCGCATGGCCGTGCCGGTGATGTGTTTTGCATCACCCCATCTTCTGCAACACCTGCTTCATCCGTACAACGCATTATTTATTATGGACCCAGCTGACTTCATTTAAGGGACAAACTCCCATCCTTCACTGCTTTCTCAATCTGAGGTGGAGACATCTGGAAACCAGTTTAATAAGGTGGCTGACAGGCAGCTGGTTCCTGCAGTGTCTCATGGGAGGGGCTCCAGGGAGCCATTGTGCAGAGGAAGCTGGAAGAGGTTGAGCTGATGGACGGCTGGTCTCAGCAAGAAACCACTCAGCTCCTCCAGGAAGGAGAGGGGTCATCTCCCCTGCACTCACATAGGGGACCCCACCTGCAAAGAGGGAGGGAGCGAGGGGTGGAGGGGCCATAGAGGAAAGGCTTCTGCATGCCTGCTGTAAGCCCCATGAGCTGTGAGATTCCAGGGAAGAAACACTGGACCTCTACATCTTGTCCGTTTCAAGATGGAGTTGACCGGATGAGTTCTCAGATCCCTTCTTCTGTGAACATTCTAGAATTCTGGAGTAGAGCAAAGCCGCCGAGTCAGGGACAATCAAGAAGAAAGGGCAGGAAAGATTGGCTTCAGCTTGTTCAACTGCCACTTGGCAGAGTCCCTCACTGAGTGTCGTGTGAAGAGTTTCTCCCAGTAAGAACCCAGTGAATTCATTACCTGTGGTAGGATGAACCGTCCATAGCTGGAGACGCGGGAGACTGGCATAACCCAGCATGCGCGTCGTAAGGCGGCACAGAGCAGCTGCATACCTGCTGTGTAGGCCTGGAGAAACCAAGCTTTAAAGAGAGGACAGTGGTGGCTGGGCAGAGTGGCTGGCACACACCTGTAACTGCAGACACTCGAGAGGCTGAGGCAGGAAGTCCCAAGTTGGAGGCTGGCCTAGGGCACATGGGGAAAACTTGACTGAATTATAAACAAAAAATAAATAGAACTTGGGATCTAGCCTAGTGCAATTTCCTAGGTTTAATTCTTAGTGCTAAAATAAATATATGCAGATGTACTGACCCATGCTACAACTTGGACTTGAAAAGCTGATTAAAAGCCACCAAATGCCACATACTATATGTGCCTTTTAAGTGAAATATCCAGAAGAGCTAGCTTTATACAAAAAGCAGGCAGATAGACCAGTGGTTGCCATGGAAGGAGAAGAGGATGAGGGTAGGATTATCTAGGGAGTGTGGCCTGAATGACCAAAAGGTACTGAAGCAAGAGGTGCTCCTCACCTAGCACTCTGCACGCACTGTCACTGAGTTGTAGACTTTCAAAGAAAACAATAAATAAAATCATTTTTAAAATACAGCTATGGAAAAGGAAGAGTGAAGAACTTTAGACTCCTGAAAAACAGCAGCCCTGCTGTCGGTGGGAGGTGGCAGTGGAGAGTCACAGCCATGTGTGCCAGCAGCATGGCCTCTAGGGCTGGCATCCGGGGTTCAAATCCCAGCTCAGTTCTTGCTAGCTGAAGAACCCTCAACCACTTCCTTGGCTTATTGGGCTCCTCCATCTTCTCATCTGTAAAATGAGGCTGGCAGTTTTGCTGGACGGTGAGGACTGAGCCTGCTAATACCTACAGGGTGCTTGGTGTAGGCCTGGTCTACAGTATGTGCTGAGTAGGTCTGCGCCATTCTTGTTCCCAGAGGCTTAGTACTTTGTCAGCTCCTACCACCACTACCACAGCCAACACCACCGCCACCTTTTAATGTTGTGCCATGTGGAGATTTAAACTCAGAGAGTGTTCAGGCTTGGAAGTAGAGAAATGGGGCTTCAGGCAACCACTAGGCTTGGTAACTAATCCTTGGGAAGCAAACCTTACCCAAGCCAGGGCACTGATGACAGCCATTAGTCCTAGGAGCAGAGTTAGGGGTACAAAGAATATAGTACATAGTACCACCAGGTGGAAAAGCAGAACTCTGGCCCTACCAAGCTCCAGAGAACAACTAAGTGTGAGTCTCCCACCCTGTCTGGCCACATGGTATCACAGGGGGCCTCTCTCCTTTCTGCTCTCCTCAGCCCCACAGCTGTACATGCAAGTGGTGCAAAAAAATTTAGAACGGAGTTTTCTCTCCAGTTTTAGGAGTTTGCCTATGGTTTCTGCAAAGCCAGTTACTTTTCTATTTATTTTTTTAAATTATTATTGTTATTATTATTATTATTATTATTATTATTATTATTATTATTATTTCTTTTTTTGAGACAGGGTCTCGCTATGCAGCTCAGGCTAGCCTTGAGCTCACTTTTGTAGCCCAGGCTGGTCTTGAACTCGCACTGATCCTCCTGCCTCAGCCTCCCAAGTGCTGGGATTACAGGCATGCGCCACCATGCCCGGCTCCTACTTTTCTATTTAAGTGGACTTCCTTTTTTACATCAACAAGTGTATTTTATAGGGAATTTTATGTTACAACAAATGACAACCTGTCAGCCAACTCCAGCGGCCATCTGCTGTGGGGGGCAGGGCTTCACCATATTGTCACCAGCCACTCCTAGGACACAGCAGCAGTATTTTTTTTTTTTTTTTTTTTTTTTTTTTAGCAGCAGTATTAAGTGAGCACAACAGAAGCATTATAGAGCCGAGGAGACAGATCGGCTAGGTGATTGACAGAAAAGCACAAGGTCCTGAGTTCAATCCCCAGTACCACAACAACAACAACAAAAAAAAAAAAGTGTTACAACCTGCATAGCCAAAAGTATTTACTGATATCTCCTTGCAGAAAAAGTTTCTCTATTCCTGCTTACAGTAAAATCCAGCACCAGCACCACTTACCTTAACTAAAAGGAAAAAGCATGAGTTAATATTTTGCAAGCAGAATATCATTAAATTCTAGATTCTGTTATTGACGTTCAGTATGCATTTGCTGTTCCATATGTGTATTCATTCCCTATTAAGCCCTCGCATAAGCCATCCATCCTCAGATATGGAGGCAGGAAGGGTACAAAATTCTCTTTCATTAGATTCTCATTCTGATGGGAGAGACAGGCACTGAAAGATTAATATGCCATGGTAATCCTCAACTGTTGTGATAACCAACGTAACAGACAACACAGTGCATGATTGAGTAGTAAGTGGAAATCTTTTCGATTAAAGGTCAAAGAAGCGCTGCCTAAGAAGGTGTCAATGGGCACCAACTATGGCATTCCTGGCAGGAGAACAGGAAAGCCAAAGGTGCTGAGGACCAATGGACTTGATAGGTTTCCTCTTGGGCAGCTGGATACCTATGCTGAGCATCCTTAAAATCCCGGTCCCCTCTCAGCACGCTCTCATAACCACTGCTCCAAGTGTGTAAGGATGCATTTCAGAACCTTGAACGTCAGCTATACTGGTCCTTCGGGCCGGAACTGGGCTGAAGCCCGACTTTGGTCCGCCTCATGGAGTGGGGAATCCTGGCTGCAGGTTCTGGAAGCAGATTCTGGGAGGAAATCTGGGAGCGTGATGTGCACAGCACTGGTGCAGAACCGGGCAAAGGCAGAAGCTGCAAGCAGCGCAGCCCAGCGAGGCCCTGGCCGTGGTGTCGGGACTCTGAGATGGACATCACAGGTCACACCCATCCTCAGACAGGAGGAACTGTCCTCCCTGGGTGCCCACATCGCCAGGGCACTGGAGATGGTCTACTTCGAGAAGACCTGACCTTGCCAAGGTGGCTCTGCAGCCGGACCCGACCGTGAAGGTGCTGACAGCTGGAGACGGCCAGCTGAGCACACCCAACAGCTGGGCAGAGAGGTCTGCGCAGCTCATCTCTGGGCGCCCACAGAGGAGTTTGTCCCTCCTCTAGCCAGCCCTCTGCCTGACTCCCTGTCCCTCTGGGTCTTTCCTATTCTTCCTCAGAGCCTCATAGCCAGCTGTCTAAAAGGTGACGTAGAAAGTTAAGCTGAGCTAATGCCTCAGCTGGAGTGACTTAGTGCAAGTCTTTTGCTTCGAGACTAGAAGACAGGAAACCATCAGGACTCAATAAGCGAGTAAATTGTTCACGAATGCATCTAATAAGAAACCGTGAGTCATTGCCAGGCGCACAAGCAAAACCGTGGAGGTTCCCAGACATGGCGAGCTTGGGGCTAAGGATGTTTGCTAGTTCTCCATGACACCAAAACACATATCACCTTCTGAAATGACTCGGGGGCCTGGCCTCATCCTGAAGCCCTCAGTGAAGATGGAGCCTCCTGACCACCAGTAGCTGCTCGCTTCCTGGCGATAAGGAGAGGGAGGGAGCCACGTGTTTCTGAAAGTCACTTTCCCAGTGAGCTCAGAGGAAACCTGCACATCCCCCAAGAATTCCTCGGGTGTCTAGAGGTGGCAAGCACATGTGCCAGGTCGAGTCTCCTTGCATAAGGGTACTCCAAAGGATGTCACCACAGTGGAACTCTCAGATCACACAGAACCAGTGCAGAGCCCTCAAGGTAAGCCCAGCTCTTGCTTGCAGAAGAGTGTTTCTGGGCCTCCGGTTAGTGCTAGACTGTGCTTGCTGGGAAGCCTAGCCAACCCATCTCCTGGAGGTGGTACCCTACATGCAGCCAGGGCTAGGTCTGGAGAGGAGGCCCAGCCTCTTTTGGTTGCATCTTTCTTGTCATGGTCTGCTCCGTTGTCAACCTCTTCCCACAGCCTGTCATCCTGACTTCTGGGCTCCTCTAGACTCGATCCAGCTCACGTCGTGCACAACAGCAGGACTTGTCACCGGCTACAGAAGCTCCTGACAGCAGTAGCAGCATCACACATGCCTCACCCAAGAGCTGAGCTTATCTCAGAACCCCCAGCCTTATATATCCATAGGGAAGGTGTTCCCAGACCCCACCACTTCCCTGCAGTCCTGGACTGCATGGGCGTCCACCATACCATGCAGTGCCCGGTAGGAACCAGCACACAGGAATCTAAGAACCTACAAGTCCCTGGGTAACCCAAAAAAAGACAGCAGCTGAGAAGAGGGTAGGAGTAGCAATCAGTGTCTCTGGATGCTTCTAGCTTTCCCAAAGGCCAAGCACACAGGACCAATGGTGCTCTTTGCCACTGTGGGGCTCCTGCAACCTTGAGGAATGAAGGGATGGACATGACCTTGTGTCCCCTGCCTGCTCTGCCCCCACCTCCTGCAGCATCCTCTTCTAGATGCTTCTGAAAGAAGACATGTGCTAATTACCTCTTGGCTATCAGCCCCCAGGCCTGAGCCCCAAACTGCATCCTTTGGAAAGTCAAAAGATAGAATCGCGTATGTAAAAGCAGGGAGTTCAGCACTGGTGGTAGGAGTCAGAGAGAAGATGCGGGTGGATAGACAGCAAGTCAGACACTCTGGGCAGGTGGGCTTTAAAGAAATCTTCTGCATCAGCGCCTCTGCAGGTATTTACCCTGCACTCTTCAGAGCCAGAGACCTGGTTGCTGGGTCACGCTCAGCATGAGATGGTGTAGAGCCTGGACACATAAGCCTCCTATAGAAGCAGCCTGCACAATCCCTCCCACTCCTGCAGATAACGGCGCCCTGGGTGGATTCATGCACATGGCTTCTGTTGGCCCTCACAAACACTCTCAGCCGCAGAAAGGGACTATCATCCTCAGAGTGAAGGCAGCCAAGCAAGCCTCAGTATGGGTGAGGGAGAGGCTTCTCGAGAGCCTGTACTACTCCCTGACCATCACAGCAGGAAGAAGAATTCAGGTCAGGGGCAAACCTATGAGGACACGAGGCAGCCCTACCACCAACAGAGGACAGAATGGTCAAGGTCAAGGCATGAGAAACCAGGAGACCCATCAAGGCTCATGAGGGAGGGGGTGAAAGGGCCAAGCCTAGGGCAGTGGTGGCTCATGGGAGGGAGAGCCAGGGGAGAAGACGCCAGGGTGGAGAGGTTGCGCATCCTCTGGCTTGTGTACCTAGGAAGAGCTGGAAAGTATTGATCTTGCCAGAGCCTGGCAAAGAGTGGCTGTCTTGCAATGGACACAAAGAGATCTGTTCCTGAAAGAGACATCTGGCAGTCTCCATCTGCTCTCTGCTAGGCGGAGCAGGAAAGGCTTCAGGATGGCCAGGATGGCCAGGAGCCCAGGGATCAGAGATGGAGACAGGTGATGTCACAAATCATTCAGGAAGAAGAGGAAATGAGCAAAGTTTGATTCTTCCTTCCTCCCGCCCCGCTCCGTTGTTAGGTATGTCTTTCACTAATCCTTGTGCTACTCTACCCCAGTGGCTCAGAGCCAAAAGGCTGCTCCTCTCCTCACCTGGAGACAGGGTGAGACTGGCTGTGCCTGGAGGGGCTATTGTTCTTCCTAAGACTATAAGCATGATGCAATCTTAAGGAATTAAGAAGAAACTAAGGTGAGTACCTTAAAGCAGGACACAGTAGAGAAATCTAGAAGGCCTCCAGGAGACCATCCAATCTCCCGTCTTCCACACTGGCTGCCCCTTTGCTGCCCTTTCCTGTCTTCTCTGAACACCTCACTGCAATCTTTGACCTAACAATGTTCATCCATCAAAAGGAAGAAGTGGCACGTTGGTGGCATTTTTCTCCTCTCCCTGTACCCTTGCCAGGTATCAGCCTGAATTTGTAGCTAACCAGCCAAACCAGAAGGTGTGGGAGAAAAGCAGAAAGCCCCCCAAGCATAAGATTTCAGATGACTATGTCAGGTCAGAAGTGCTGAAAGCTAGAGCATGTGGAATCTTGGGCTTGAGCTAAGCCGCTTGGCAATGGGCCCTTAAGGTCATGGCCACTCTGGGCAACATCCAGACAGGCAATGTAAAGATATATTTATATGTGCAGGCTCTGCAACAAGTGTGTAAATATATCTCTGAGTTTAGTTTGCTGTTCTCTTTTTTCGTGCATCCAACCAAGACTTACAGCAGACACGGGTCAACATCAAGGAAAGGAGAAGTGTTGCCATATGAGGCCTTCCTTCATAGCAGGTCATGTCTACATTCAGCATACCTTTTTTCACTTCTCCCCAAAGGCCACCTGCATTCCAACAGTGTCCACCCTCAGTCATCTCACTGCCCTGGGCCTTGCTGGGCTCAGGTGCATAATGTGCTCCACATAGAACATGGAGAAAAGGATTCTGTGTGCCAGGAGTTAGACCAGGAAGGGTGAGAGTTGTGAGACAGATTCCCTGGCTTCGGGCTTCCTCTTGGAGTGGGAGCACCTCAGAGGTAGCAGGATTGAGTCCACTCAGGAAATCTGCTCACTAACAAATATCCTTCACTGACTCGCTTCCCTCCTTATGCTTCTGTTCCTCTTTCTTGCAGTGCTCCCTGGAGTCACTTTGTGAATAACCCTTTTGTGCTAATCAGTTTTCCCTTTGATTAGACACAATACCATAGCAGAGACTCACAACTTACAGGAGGAGAGGCTTGACTTATGGTTTCAGGGGTTTCAGTCCATGGTTAACTGCTCCAAGGTGGAAATGTCACAGTAGAAGAGTATGACAGTTGCTTTGTTCACCAGAAACCAAGGAGCAAAGCCAGGGAACAGCACCAGAGAAGAAGAGCCAGGGTCAAGATAGAGAACCAAAAGTCTCTCCTCCAAGATACACCCAGACACACCCAGAAAATGTCCTTTACCCTCCCAGTCAGTTTTGAAGCCAATCGAATTGACGCAATCAGTCTTAACTGGCAGACCCTTACATGCTGCAGTAGTCCATTTTTCATGGCTCTAATGAAATTCCTAAAGCTAGGTCCTTAGAAGACACAAGGTTTATCTAGCTCACAGTTTGGAAACCTGCGAAGTCCAAGATCAGGAGGCCTTGGTGATTCAGCTTGTGATGAGGCCCCTGTGGCAGACTGCCTTGCAAGACATGATTTACCGACAGAGGACTCTCATCTCGGTGACTTTAACACCTCCTAACCCAGCCCTTGCACAGACTTTATAGAGCAGTCTCCAGAAAATCCTGGTGGCCTGAGAAACACAAAATAGTAAGCACAAACTGGGAGAACTTCATGCTGTTTGGAAAGAAATAAACCACGTTAAATGGCTTTCCACCCTTCAAGCCAGCACACAGCCGTGGCCACGGTCCTTGCCGACTCCTAGCGCATGGCCTGTCTTCTGAGCCTCCGGCCGCCTCCTTCTTGCGCCTCCCTTCCTTTTCTCATTCATCTCTCTCAGTCGTTGACCTTTCTGCTCAGGGCCCACCCCAGCCAGTTGGCCACTAAACCACAGGAGTTGAGGAAGAATTCCAGGAGAAAGCCACAGCACACTGGGTGGCCAGAGGGTGAGCAGTCCCATCCGTGAGCCGCAGAGGGGAGGTGAGTCCCTAACGTGCAGGCCCAGAGCCCGAAGGGGCGGGGGTGGGGACTCTCCTGGATTCTGAAACCCTTTTGTGTTTTCAGGCAAATTTTATCCATATGTTTCTGATTCATTAACACTTAACTCATCAAAATGTTATTCAGTAAGAGCTTTTTGAAGTTCAAGAACCTTGTAACGGCCTGTTTAATGAGCCTAAAGGGCTTCATACTCTCTGTTTTTGAGAAGGATATGGGGGTTTATTTTCTCCTCTTCTCTCCAGAAAAGCAAGTGGTCATATCCTGTATGGTGATTCAGGCCTAGGAAGCAAATATTTGGAAAAAACCATGAGATAGAAAAACAAAGGTCTTGGTATTGGCCTCAGATCTGTCTTACTGAGTGTGAGCATCCCTAGATTGCTCCAGTTCTCAGAGCTTACACAGTCATCCTGTGCCAACCCTCAGGTAGCGCAGAAAGATGCCAGAGGCCAAAGGTTGCTCACAGCATAAGGCTCCTGGGATCCCTGCTCCTTCTGAATACTGGGCATGAAATCCAGGGTCTTCATATTGAGCTCAGTTGCTTCTTGTTTATTTATTTATTTATTTATTTATTCACTTACTTATTTATTTATTAATCAGACTCTTGCTGAGCCAAGTTGCCCGTACTAGTTTTAAGCTTTCATTAGCCCAACAGAATCCTGGGATTGTAGGTCTTCACGGCTGGTTCCAAACTTCTTTGCTGCCTTCCTCTTGTACACCACGCTTTGTTCAGGCTCCAATGAAGCAAATCCTGTTGTTAAGGAAAATCTTCACCATGAAGAGAAGCCCAAAGGGAAGCATCAGTGTGGCAGAGTCCAAAGTCAACTATTTAATGGACATGAAGTCTGACTCCTGAGAATCAGCTGCACCTCAGCAGAAGAGGCAAAAACTGGGAACTATAGTATGAAAAGGGCAGCAGGAAGAACCAATTATAAAGAGGAGAGATAACAGATTGTTAACTGAGACCACTGTAGTCGTCCTGCACGCCCCAACTGAAAGGAAGATCACACTCACCTCCTCACTGAGCCTCTGACCTACTGAATTTCCAATTAGCTGCCCTTCCCAGAGGCAGAAGAATGGGCAAGATGACCTTCAGAGAACTCTTGCTCACCCCAGGGCCTTTACAATTCTCCCATTAGCCCAGCTTAGCTCAGCAGAGTCTACTAAGAACAGAGGACTATTATGTCATTCTTCCCTTAAGACCACAGACTCCCAGGGATGAAAAGGTCAGATGCTTCCAGTGCCCTCTGGGGCAGCCCACAGATGTGAGTGCTTTGTCATTCAGGGAGAGGACAAAGCCAAAAGAGTAGCCATCAGGTCTCCCAGCTGGTAAACCTCCTCCCTGCCTTTCTTTCTTATCCAGCCAGGGTGAAACTGGGCTGCTTTGTTCGTTCTGATACCTGAGTAAAGAGTGGAAGAACCAAGAGTTGAGCATGGCACCATATGCAACGATGCAACGTCATGTATTTGTAGTGAGGAGAAACTAACTGAAACCATCTGTGAGTAAGTACACACTCATGTCTGTAGACCCAGACCCCAAGAAGGTGCCCAGGCTGAATGCCTGCATCCATCCACCTTCAATACAAAGGTGGGGTCTAGTCCTGCATCACTTTTTCCTACCATGCCAAAGTTCCAGTTTATGGATGACGCAATTCTTGTGGCTAACAACATCTTTATTAAATGCCTGGGGTAAACAGAGACAGAAGGCACTTTACACTGTTTGCAACCCAATTTTGGAAATGACAGGTAATGGCTTCTGCTGTACTCTGCTTCACTAGAACCAAGCTGATAAGCTTAGCTTTGGAGTCCCAAAGTGATGGCATCATACAGGGGTGTTAGATGGGTTTGGGTCAGCGGGAATTATCTGAGGACTGACTCCAGCATCTTGCTGGCTTGGAAATCAGAAGGTGTGCGTTCTAGCAGCCCACTTTCTGGCCAACTCCTTTCATGTATCTAGGATTTCCACTCTGTCTACAAAATAAACATGTTAAGATGATTCCCAAGTTAGTAAGAGCCACAGCCTATGTCCTTGGAGACCGAATGACAAATTCAGTCTTTAAAAAAGACTCTGAAAACTCAACCATCCTTGAGTCCTTGTAGAGAAATCTTCTTAGCCCCTACCCATAGACTTCTGCTGAAATAGCCTTCCTGGGGAACACAGCAATAACATGTGTGCAGTACTTCACCCTCTGCCTCCTGGAGCCTAACCTTTCATCTTTGCCACTGAAGCTTTGTCCCTTTTTATCTGCGCCTAGGGTAACTGGTACCAGGCTTAGCTCTCTAATAACTGTTATGCAACTTGTTCATGGAGCACCTGGCCCCCTAGACACCAGAGGGACAGATGACTTCCCATTAATAAGTCAGGACCCTGGGGCCTCATTCAGACATGTGGAGGTGGTATTTGCCCACCTGTTTCCACATGACTCATTCTCAAACTGACTTGTCTGTTTGACCAAGAACCATAAATTAAGAAAGATAATAAAGAAACAGAATACGACGTGGAATTAAGACAAGAGGAGGAGCAGGCCTTATGAAATTAAATTTAACACTGCTCACCCTTAACACATGATCTCATTGCCTTTTACCAGCAGGCCTTTGTGAAGCTCATTCTCCTCTTGGTCTAAAGGAGGGGACTTGGGCTAACTGCTCACACAGTTAGTACACATCAGAGTTAAGGGCAAGCCTAGGTCTGTTTCACATTAAACTGAGAACCCCTCTTAAACCTGGCCTCATAATACTTTTGATTAGTTTGGAGTAAAACAAGTCTTGCTTTAACCAGTAAAAGCCTAGTCAGCATTCCACAGGATAGAATCAAAGAAGCTTACCAGAGGGGACTTCCTTTACCCCAACCTGGGATCAATTAATTATCCCCCTGAGAGCTTTAGGAAAACACTTCATACAGACTCTGGACTCTGAATATCGTCAGGACAAGATGAGAGTTGAGAACCTTTGGATCCCAGAGGTTACTGACTCAGTGCCTAATTCAGAGAGGGGTCAACCCTAACTGCAGTCTCTCCTCCACTGGCTTCGCAATTTGTTCTCTTTCCACCCCTTCAAGAGCCACCCAAATCTAGGAGAAGAGGGACTCTCAGGTCGTGCTAACTTCTTTCTGGACCACGCATGGCCTCGCTGAAGAGGAACAGCTGTGAGCCTGGTAGGCAAAGCTCATAAAAAGCCTACGAATTTTACTCAATGCCATAAATACATCACAATAATTAGACCTTGATGGCCCCTTGCTACCTCCTCACATCTCTCCTCCCTGGCATTTGGAAAAGAACCTGAAACCAACTCAGCAGTGCCAGGGCCAAGAGTTCTTGTGGCTCAGAGGCAAGCTCCTCTTCTCAGGGACTTCTTGATGCCCACGAGTAATTAGTGACTCATTAATGAGAGCAGCCAGCCCAGAGTGACTACAAAATGCTTTGTCCTCTTGCTACACTAATCTGATGCTCAAAC
Source organism: Myocastor coypus (assembly GCA_004027025.1). Taxonomy (NCBI): domain Eukaryota; kingdom Metazoa; phylum Chordata; class Mammalia; order Rodentia; family Myocastoridae; genus Myocastor; species Myocastor coypus. The sequence goes on along the minus strand of PVJA010002934.1, from coordinate 75,784 downwards.
TGCCTATCCAAGTGTGCAGAGTGGGCTTCTGCTGTATCTGTCAAAGCCATGGGCCCTTTTTTAGTGTATCGAGGGACAGTGACTACCAGCAGCCTCGTGTGTTCATTTTGATTACAAAGCATCTGCCCTGTAGGCACTTTGTTCTGACTGTACTAAGAATTCTTTCATCTTCACATTAACCCTGTGAGGATAGCTCTTTGCAAGAGAAAGATGATAATAAGGAAAATTAAGACAGAAATGTATAGGATGTCACAAAACTAGACTGGTTGAATTTAGACTGGGATCCAGAGAGTCTGACTTTCTCACCTGCCACTCTGTAAGGGCTCCTGGTAGTCCACAGCGCTCAATAAATTCAGCAAGAATTTGCTTCTCCCTTTGGGAAAAGCAAAACCACATCTTATCTGTGAGACATCTTTGCAAACAGCCTCTCACCAAAGAGATGTTCTCCTAAGTCAGAATGATGGCCTAAGGGATGGGGACCACTTTGCTACACCTGCTTCTGTGGTAGCACCACTAGGATATAGTCTTGCACTAGGAAGTTAGTGATACTTCTCCACTGTCTATGCCCTATCTACAAGGACTCCCCAAGTTTTGCTTCCCATGTAGAGCTACAAGAGGTAGAAAGAGCAAGGTATCCCCAGTCTTGCACACTCCCTATGTGCTCTTTAGTACTCTTCAAGAGGGAGACAGAGAAAGGGACAGGAGACAGTACCTACAGCCGTGGCTATGAAATTCCTATCTCATGAAGAAGAGGCAAACATACCAAGGGCCAGGATGTCTGTTGAAATTGACTTGTGAAGGCAGATTTTTAAGCTCTCACAGGTCTTGGAAATCACCCAGTACAGTTTCTTTATTTTACAGATAAGGAAAATTAATTGTAGAGAATGGCATTTTGTTTTGTTTTGTCTTATTTGAGGCAGGGTCTTACTATGTAATTAAGACTGGCCTTGAACTCACTATGTAGCCCAGGCTGGCCTCAATCTCATAGTAACTCTCTTGTCTCAGCTTTCCAAGTGCTGGGACTACAGGTATGCACCACCATACTTGGCTGAGAATGGCTTTTGAGACTCTGTCAGAATACATGTAGACCTGGTTGACCTACTATGTGTACATCTCTACTAGGTTTCTGGCTACCTGCATGCAAAGACTCATCCAAACCTTCAAGGGCCGGTGAGATAGTGCAGCAGACTAAGCACCTACTTAGGCAAGCACAGGGACTGGGGTTCAATCTCCAGCAACACATGCCATGCCCACCCCACCCCTGAGCCAGAGACCAAGACTGGGCATGGTGGTACACACCCATAATCCTAGCACTGGGGAGGCTAAAAACAGGAGGATCACTACAAGTCCCAGATGCCTAGTGAGACCCTGAAAAAAAAAAAACAGGCAGGTTTGAGCTGGCAGTCTTAGGCACAGCTTGTTAACCCAGGAGTTTTTATACTTCAAGGAGAGGTACTCTAGAAAGCTGAGAAAATTTTAGGCAATGCGGCCATATTATTTGTTGTATAAACTGATACCTTTCTGCCAGAGTTAGGGATCTAGGCATATTAGGAGAAATGGGGGCCTATAGCTACCCTAAATATATGAGGTCTCATGGTCATTCAGGGTAGAGAAAGCAGCACTGTGGAGGTCACTGAGTCAGCATCCCCTTCTTGGACACCAACACTGTACCAAGCCATTGCTTGACGTGTGGCATGAGTTTGCATGCACACAGCCTAGTTCTTGGTGATTCAGCTCTTAACACCGACTAGCTATGCCTGTCACAAGCCACAGTCCCTCTCTGGATCTCATTTTCATCTTTAGAAAATGAAAGTTGAATCATTACCTCTCAGGCCCCTCCCTTCAATCTGTAGCATCTGGGAATCTATGGACCTCTGGCTGAGAGAAGAGGTCCCAGCCCAGCGGAGTCCCCCTTGCCAGCCCACTGCACTAACCAGCAGAACACATGGCCTGGCCCCTCTTGGCCTCTGAGCCCCACCTTCACCCATTCTGTCCCAGCTCCTGTTTAATGTAGAGCAATGCCCTAGAGATGGAGGAACAGACCCACAAACACACACACACACACACACACACACACACACACACACACGCACGCACCCGAATCAGAGTAAACATAAAAAGTCACAACATTCAAACAAGTGCACAGGACATGCCAAGAATCCTCTGGCACTGCCTCTGCAGAACACCTGGTCATGTTGAACCCACACCTCAAATGTGATTTCCACATGGAGCCTCCACCTGGCTGGGGGCAGGGATAGGGGAGGCAGACTGGATACCCTTGGCATACTCAGGCCAGCCTGAGTCACCCCCATGGCCTCCTAAGGGACAGGTTCCACTGGTGCCAGCCAGCAACTGACAAAGAAGAGTGCTACCACTGCAGGTCTCCGCCATGGTCTCACTTCAACAGTGCTCTTTAACCTAAGCTCTGCCACCACCTCCCTTGGAGTCAGCAGATGGAGAAACAGAAGGGAGATGGCTGGTAGGGCCCATTGGCTTCCCATGGAGGACCTCAGCCTAATAGGAGTTGTCATGTGTCAGCTTAGAGCATGAGCAGGCCCCCTGACAGCAGCTGCTCCAGCGGACCACGGCCAACCTGAGGCTGATGTGAGGGGCCCCGTGCTAAGGCAAGAGAGCAAGCCCCAGAGCCGGGCATGAAAACAGCCAGGCACAGGTGAAGGGCAAAGGAATGCCAAGTACAAAACTAGCCCATTTTCTCGGGCCAGACCTGTTGCTAGCATTAAGCGCTGCTGCCCTCCAGATATGGTAAACAGGAGGGAGAGAGGAAGGGAGGACCTGATACTATGGAATCCACTACAAAGCTTTGTTCAACTTCTCCAAAATATCCCACATCTTAGAGCTATGAATTCAAAGGACTCGTGGTGCTCAGTGCACTGTACAGATGAGTAACCAGTACCGGGAGATGTTCCAAGGACCCACCTCACGCAGTACAGCCTCGGAGCCCCAGTAGGACAAGCTCGCACTTTCCTTCCTAGTCTGTTCTCTTTCTTACCTCTCACCAGTAAGACACTTAGGCTTCATGATAGGACCAACTATAGATTAATTCACTTATTCTCTATTCAAAGTATCATAAATTTTTATTTTGAATCATTACCGACCTCAAAATACACTTTTCCACCTAACAATACTAAATTTTATAATGTGGTATATTTCAGTAACAATTCCATTTAAAGAGTTAACATTCAGGGTCTGTATCTTTTCATTTATTTATGTATTTATTTGTTATTATTGTTTATTTGTTTATTTAGTACAGGGTCCACAGGGTCTCACTCTGTAGATTGGACATGTAGTGATTCTCCTGTTTTCAGCCTCCCAACGGTTAGAAGGACTATAGGCTGGAGCCACCACACACAGGGGAGGAGGACCCCACTCGGCACGCTGGGGATCGAATCCCGTCCTCTGTACTGTACATAAGCAGGCACTTTTAGTCCACTGAGCTCTCTGGCCGGCCCTTCGAGTCTGTATTTTTAGACGTTAAGGTAATTACAACATCTAACCCAAAGCTGAGCGTTTTTTACAGCCAACCAAAACACGTAAATGGCGTCTGGCCTTCGTGTGGCATTTGAACCTACAGTGTGTGGAGCTTTCATCTTTCACTCATCCGAGATGTCTTTAGCGCTGCTGCTTGTGAACTCTGAGTTCTTCTGTTAGGGATAATAAGAAAAACGGGTTAGATCTTTCAAGAAAATGAAAGATGTGAGACGCAAAATTGTTGAAGAAAAGTTGTAGAATCAGCAATCGTGTCGCAGAGGAGAGGAGAGGGGCAAGGGGCCGACTTCCAGCTGTCATGGCAAATCCCTCCTGTTGTGAGCACCAGGAAGAGGGGACCGAGGAGTGCAGGGGCGAAGGGCGAGGTTTCAACAGAGTGAAGTCTTGGAAGCTATGTATTGGGATGGAGGCTTCAAAAAGGCCCACTCAGCTTTTTCAAGAAAGTGCAGCAAAAGTTCACAGCAGCAGTCAAACATTCCAACCTAGCAGAGCCACCCTGAGCCCCCAGGCCCTCGCGGAGACTGCGTGAGCATCCTAGCTGTGAAATCGCCTCGGCCGGCCGTTTGTGTGGAGAACAGATGCAGAAAGCGTGCTCTTTACGCTCATCATAAGCAGCAAAGCAAAGTGATTGTCAAGCCTGTCATTAAAACAGCAGGGGACTGAAATCCTCAAAAGTTCTAGCAAATGAGGGAATGAAATAGAAATCAAATAGATAGTAATGGGTGCACTACATCAGGATGAGGTGTAAAATATCTTTACAAAGGTAGAGCACCAAAGGCACTGCATTTTATTGCAGTAAATGTATTTATTCATTTTCTAGTGCTTAATAGAATTTCTATTACTCTCAGACTCTCACATTCTTACATTTTTTTTGAGTTGGTACATTTGTCAATAGTAAATTCGTAAGTTTGCTTGTTCTACTTTTGTGCACTTATGCAATGGCATTTTGTTTTGTTTTTCCACTTTTTTGGTGGTGATGGTTGTTTGGCTTTGTTTAGAAAACCTGCCTTCCTCTTAAGGGAAATAAGCACACACACAGTAAGAAAAGCCAAGATAAAGACTGATTAATAAGGAAGGATAAAGCCTTATGCTTCCGGCTCACCTGTGCCCAGGGAGACGAGGGCTGTGTAGCACCGGGACCAGGTGCTGGATTTAATGCACTGGCCACAGTTTCAACTAGCTCTTTCACTCAAGGACATAGGAACAGTGCAAAGCCCCTCAGCAGCCCTCAGAGATGTACAGCCAAGTGGGCTGGTTGTCTCAGGGAAAGGAATGAGTCCATGACATTAGGAAGGCAGGTGTCACACTGGTGACACAGACATGAAATCAGTTCTTTCTGTAGCTCTCTAAGCTTTCATTCCTTCATTTGTAAAGACCTGGGAATAACACCTATTTTAGAGCACTATGATGAGGACTAAGTAAAATGAGATTTATAGAAGGTGGCTTGTATGCTACACAACACTCTGAAATTATTATTCTAATGACTAAGACTCCAAATCTCTCACAGTTGGGAACATGAAAAGAATAATGAAATCTTAATAGAAAATAAACATGAACAGAAGTCTCCACTGCAAGCCAAAGAGCAAGACTGAAAATTATAAGTCAAAATTCCTCCTTAGAGAGCTGTCTTTACATGAGTTCACCCCAATTCTAAGGGTACAAAGAAGCTGTCCCTTCCTATTAGAAAAAGGTTGGCATTGTCAGAACGTTCAGATTAAGAGCACTTTCAGAAACTCCACTAGTCTGACTCATCTTACTCCTCAGTAACTTTGACCAACTATCTGAGTAGGGCTCCCAGTTCCTATGAGTTTAAAACACTGAACACATTGATGACAAATTTTTCTGTATATATCTGTATCCCTCAAGTCCACCTTCCACTCAAGCAGGCAAGATTTTTTTTTTCTTCTACATATAAGAAAACAGAAGCTCAGTAGTCATAAATAGCTCATCATAGATGCCACAGCAGAGCTAGAAGTTGGGCCCAACTGTATCTAACTCTAAAGTTTTTGTTTGTTTGTTTGTTTGTTTTTCAGGGTTTTTTGTTTGGTTGGTTGGGTTTTTTGTTTGTTTGTTTTGTTTTGTGGTACCAGAGATTAAACTTGGGACCTTTTGCTTATAAGGCAGGTGCTTATGCCACTGAGCTATTATACTTGGCCCATAAAGTTGTTTTTGCCATTATGCAAAATTACTTGTAGTTGTTTTCTACTGCTATATAAAAAAGTACTACAAGCTAAGTCATGTAAAGCAACACACGGTATCTCACAGTTCCTAATATCTCAAGCCTGGCTCTACCTTAGCTGGGTCGACTGCTTAAGGTCTCCATATGCTGCAAGTAAGGTTTTACTAGACTGTTCTCTCATGTGGAGCCTTGACTGGAGAGCATCGCAGACTAGCAAGAGCACCTCTCCTGGTAACTAGGACCAGTCTCTCTATGAAGGTCTTTCACATGGCTAAGTATTGCCTACCTTAATAATCTATCTTTCCATTAACTCGAAGTAAGCTGCTTTGAATCTCAATATACCTGGTATAGTCCATTGTTTAGAAGCAACCCATGGGTCCCACTTGCATTTACACCCAAAGGGTGACATGATAGGGGCAATCTTAGAATCCTTCCTGTTGCACTGCCTCCCTGGACTTGTGCCTGTAAGAGATGTAGCTACAAGGAACCCAAGCCAGAGCAGAGGCAGTAGCTGGCTCTATTCCAACAGTAGCAAAACTATGGCATGCATGTTATTGTCTTTCAAGACAAAAAACACGTGAATGGGTTGTCCTTTGAGACAGTTATTTTGAGGGTTCTCAGGTACTGGCAGCTCCTCTGAAGCCAGTTGGAGCATGAATTGAACAATGACTGAGTAATATTTGAGTTACCTTTTGTCCTTTGTGTGATGCCAAAGTCATGAACTGTGACAAACGTATGAGGACTGTGTAAGGCATAAGTTGGTGCAACTCAGAGCAAGAGGACCAATTTCCCAAACCTTGAAAAGGAGCAAGACACCAGGAGAAGACAGCAAAGTGGTGAACAACAGAGAAACAGCCTCCCTGAGATTTGATGTCCAAATGCTGGGATATAGCAATGTGAGGAAGAGACAAAGGAGATGTTGTCTCCGGACCCCACAAGGATCTGAAGTGAGAATTGAAGCCCATGGGGAAAGTAAAGAGAGGGGCCTCAGTGAAAAAGAAGGAAGTGGTAATCAGCATTCTCCCTAAAACTTGGCTTGTGGCTCAGGAGGGGCAACTCATACTTGTAGGTGTGTGGTACCTACTGGTGACGCGAGAGGCATTTAGAGAGAAACACATCAGTGGAATGGATCAGCGGCTGCAGGAGACCACGGAGACGTGTGAGCTATTCAGGTACCGATGTCCCCCAGGAGTGGGTGATTGGCTGGTTGTCAACTTAAAGAATGGACAACTAAGCTCAGAGCTCAAGCAGTATCAGGTTAGCTCCATCTGGCAGCTACTAGTGTCAAGAGGAGGCAGGGCTGAGTTCCAGGAAGTGCACAGTGTTGCAAGCTAACAACTCAGACCAGCCCAAACTTTAGTGGAACTAAAAATGTAGGCTTGCTGGGATCATCCACTACCCTGTTACGAAGCCACTGCTTGGATCAGTCAGTGTGCGTCTGGGCTCTGTTTGCCTACTTTGTCTACCAGTAACAGCGGAGTCATGCCTTGAAGTGGCCATTATTTTTTTTTTCTTCTCTTTTTTCCTCAATTACTGTTTCTTGTTTTTATGAGTGTGAACATTGTTTAAAGATTTTATTGTATTGTTCTTTTCATGATTCTGTTTCTTCCTTTTCTCTTTTTCTCCTGTCTTCCTCACCAGTTTCCCAAAATTTGCACAATCTTCCTTTACCCTCCAGCCTTGTTTCTGATCTCTGCTTCTTCTAATTCTCTATTTTTTCCTAAGCCCTTCAAAATTTTCTCCACCTAGGGTAAAATCACCATCCTGAGGGTATACTTACTATTCACAATTTTCTACTTTGTTTTAGATTTTGCAACATAACCATAAATCTAGTTTATAAGTTAACTGTGGCAAAGTAATAGTTACCACAATTTATCATTTTCTAGGCTGTGTTTGATGCTATTGTTATTACTTATATTTACTCAAGGTGACCAAGTTCTAATCAGTTTTTCTTCCTGGTATACCACGACTAACACTGCCTGGTAGCCATAAAAAATACTATAAGCCAGTGCCAAAGAACCAGGAGCTAGGCCAAATAGGCAGCAATTTCTTATCCCAAGTAAGTTGAAGACATAAGATATTTCAACAGACTCAATACCCCAAAGCCAGCTATACCTAGAAGATATCTCTGAGTAGTCATTTCCAATGGGTTCACAATACTAGCAATGAAGCTAGCCATTCAATGCAATTGGCACCTACAAAACAAGAAATTAAACTAAAAATATATAAATGAGAAGACAAAAGCAAGATACAACCTCAGAGTCCCAGCTCTTCAAAGGCAAACACAGGGGACAATGAAATGAAAGAGTTCAAAAGCCACCCACCTGGACTCTCTGAAATAGAAGGGGATGTGGCAAAGTAGAGGAATGGAGGCTCTAGAACAGCGGTTCTCAACCAGTGGGTCGCCAAACGACCAAAACACAGGGGTTGCCTAAAGCCATCGGAAAATACATATTTAAGCCCATGCTATGCCATGGTGAAATGTTATTTATTGGAATTAGTAATAAATATTTTTCAACATATAATTAAATATTGTTTTTGTGATCAATCACTGTTTAAATTATGTCTGATTTGTAGCAATGAGAACACATAATACATATCAGGTATTTCCATTCCAAATCATAACTGTAGCAAAATTACAGCTTTGAAGTAGCCACCAAAATTATTTTTTGGTTTGGGATCACCCCAACATGAGGAACTATATTGTGGGGTCACAGCATTAGAAAGGTTGAGAACCACTGCGCAAAACATAAGCGCACATATATCACTGTGGTATGATGTTTTTAATTCTTCTGGGAAAATACCCAGGATGGTGATAGGTGGGTTGAGTGGGACTTCTAAGCTGATCTGTGTAGTGAGACCCTACTAACCTTGTACTAAATACATTTAAAAAAAAGAAAGAAAGAAATGTAATCCACGAAATGGATTCAAACAGATATCCAAAGATTAAAAGTTCCATTGAAAATATACCCAGAAGAATCAGCCAATGTAAAGACAAAATATCCAAGGCTGGTGAGATAGCTTAGCAGACAAAATGTCTGCTTAAGGAAGTGAGGGTTGACCAGTGTTCAACCACGTCCCTTCCCCAACTAGGTACACTGAGCAGGCCACTGATACCAGGCGTGGTAGTACACACCTGTAATCCCAGTGCCAGGGAGGCCGAACACAGGAGGATCACTGAGTGATCCTGCTATGTAGTGAGACACTGTACCCAATACATTTTAAAAAGACAAAATATCAGAAGTAAAATATAGTACCCCACCAGAAATGGGCATCTGAGATGAATAAACACTTCTCAGAGAAAAAAAATATATACAAATAGCAAATAAATACATGAGAAAGTGTTCAATAGCATTGCTCATTCAAGAAACAAAAATTAAAACAACACTGATATTCCATCTCACCCCAGAAAGAATAGCTATCATAAAGAAATCAACCAATAACAAATGCTGGGGAGCTTGTAGGGAAAAAGAAACATTTTTGTAATGTTGGTGGGAGTGTAGACTGGTGCTTGCTTGTGGAAATCAGTGTGGAGTGTCCTCCAAAAGCTAGGATTAGAAGTCCCACTCAACCCACCTATTGTCATCCTGGGTATTTTCCCAGAAGAATTAAAAACATCATACCACAGTGATATATGTGCACTTATGTTTAGCAGTGCCATTTGTCATAGCTAAATCTTGGAAACAGCCCAAATGTCTATCAATTGAGGAATGGTTTAAAACAATGTGGTATTTTGATACAATGAAGTGTTACTCAGCTATAAAGAAAAATAAACGGGAGGCTTTTATAGGTAAAAGGATGCAACTAGAGGCTGTACTCATAAGTCAGACCTCCATGTGTAAACATTGTATAGTCTGGCTAGTATAAGAACCCGAAATAATAAATAAAATCTGAGAAGTACAATAGATATAGCAAAAGGGAGAGAAACTACTCCAAAGTAATGAACAACTGGGATGAGGGAAGAGAAAAAGGGAAGACAAAAAAGGGGTGGAGATCATACATATATATATATATATATATATATATATGGGATAGCTAAGATTATTGTACTACTATTTTCTATAATTGTAAGGGATCAGTTCATGCTTAAAGTTTTTATTTTAACCAATTTTAAATGCCTGTATGTGGTAATCTGAGCAACTACACTGACGACAGCAATATGCAATTTAACAATCATTATTGAATACCTATCAGTTTGGGTTTAAAAAAAAAACTGTGTATTGTTTTAATGTCTTATTGTTGTCTTATTCCCTTTAAAATTAAAATTTTTAAAAAAGACAAGATTCCAAGTAACTATCATGAAAAATTTCCTCAAAATAGTAAGGGACCATGAAAAATCAACCCAACAGCTTCTGGATGATGCAAAGAATAATTCAAGATTGATGCGAGTCAATGAAAAAGCAAGACATAGGGCAAACAACATGAAAAACTTGTTCACAGAATTAGTGGCAAAATCTTCCCAAGCACAGATAAAGAATTTCACATACAGACAAGTGAGGCATATTGTTATGATTTGTGCTAGAATGTTCCCCCCAAAGCTCCATGCAATCATTGAGGTTTGGCAGGCTTTTCAAAGGTGGCTAAATCCAAAATGTGTGATGTTGTAATGAAGGGTATATGATTAGTAAACCAGTATGCTGATTGATTTGGCATAATTCTGGCTAGGATTAAGGGTGATCATGTGTTTTCCACCTCAGTTCAGTAGCCTGCACATTATAGGAGACAGAAAGACTCTTCTCTTGTCTCTTCCCCTTGTTGCTTTGCTATCTTGTGGGTACCATGAACTGATTTCTTCTGTGACAACCCTCTGCCAAGCCACCATACCCTGGAGCAAGATGCTTATGGATTGAAATCTCTATAAACTTGTAAGTCAAATGAACATCTCATCCTTTAACTTTGGGTTCCAGGTTTTTTATCTTAGCAATGAGAAATGTAACTTAGACATTTATACAATTCCAACTAGCCATGACCAAAAAATAAATCTATGCAAAGGCCTATAATGGACAAGATTCCAGAAATTCAGCATAAGAATAGAATATTAAAAGCTCTTAGAGAAAATAAACAAATCACTTATAAAAGAAACCCTATTACATTCACTCCAGATATCTCTTCACAAACTGCTAAGTAAAGGAGAGCTTGGGATGAAGTATCTCAAGCCGTCAAAGAATGTACCTCCAGCAGAGATTGATGTACCCTGCAAAACTATCTCTCAAAATTTATGGAGAAATAAGATGATTCCATAACAAAGAACATCTGAGGATAGTCATAAACAACAAATCAGCTCTTCAGAAGGCTCTGAAGGACATTCTAGAAAAACGTAATGATGACTACAACTCCATGAACCCCAACAGAATTAACCCACCAAACAAAGCAAGTGAAGACACAGAGGAGGGGAAAAGGTAACAAACAACAGAAAAATATCATGACAAGGATAAATCAATAATCTCAGTTAAAATTATCAATGTAAATTATCTCAATTCATCAATCAAAAGAAGCAAGACTCAACAGTATGCTGCATACAAGAAACACATTAAACTCAAAAAGAAATCCAGGATTGAAAGTCAAAGGGTGAAAAACAATACTTCAAGAGACAAAAACACAGAAAAGAAAAAGTAGGAAAGCAGGGGTAGTTATTCCATTTGAAAAGAGAGAGAGAGAGAGAGAATTTCAAGTCAAGACTAATTAAGAGACATAAAAGGAGTTCATCCTTTATCTATATATGCAGTTATACATCCTTATAAAGGGAACAATCCAAGAGGAAGAGATAACACTCATAAATATATATGCAACAAATACTAGTACACCCAACTATATGAAACAGATATTAACAGACCTGAAAAATCACATAAACACTGAAAAGTCCACCCAAGGCAATTGTAATGGGGCACCTAAATATCCCATTGTCACAAATAAACAGGTCAACTAGATGAAAAATCAACAGAGTAGTATTGAAACTGAAAAAAACTTTTGAGCAAATGAGCTTAGCAGATGTCCATATCAGAAAAAGAGGGAACTCAGATAAACCTAATGTTTAACCTCAAGCTTATACAAAAAGAAGAATACGTCAAGCCCAAAGTTCATATGAGGGAGGAAATCATACAGATCAGAGAAGAAAAAAATTCAATGGTACTATGAAAACAATACAAAGAATCAATAAATCAAAGAGTTTGGTTCTTTAAAAGTTTAAAATTGACAAATCTTTAGCCCACCTTATTGAAAAAAGGAAAGAAAAGACTCAAACACACACAATCAGGAATGAAAAGGCTAAAATCACAATAGATCCTGTAGAAATCCAGATCAACGATACCTACATTAAGAACCTATATTCTAATAATATGGGAGATGCAAAAGAAATGGGTAGGTTGCTAGATACATATGAGCTACCAAAACTAAATTAAAAAGATATAAAAATTCTAAACAAACCAATGTCAGTAAGTGAAAGTGAACATGTAATTAAAACTCTATGAACAGAGAAGAGCCCTGCTCTTGATGGAACCACTCCTGAATTGTACAGAAAATTTAGAGAAGATCTAATGTTACCATTTCTCAAACTACTGAGTGAAACTGAAAAGGAAGTGTGAGTTATCTAATGGGCAACTTGTAACACCCAACTGAAATGAATCATTGTGGTTCTGAAGTGGAAGACCCACCTGAGAATTGTTGGCAACAATATCAAAGGAAAACTAGAAGGGATTGTAGTAGACTGAATGCAGTAAATCGTTCTCCTGGTGAAGCTTGTCATGATGGCTCTCCTGATATGAATTCATCTATACTCATCATGGGAAGAGCTTAGGTTCTCACAGTCACTGAGGATGGTTCCAGTTCTTGGGAGGTTGGGGGGGTGAGTGCTTTGGCCCTTACTTTGACCATTACTTCCTGGATTCAATGCAGACCCCTACTGGCACAGATCCTTCATCCCAATAGAATTGGACCTTCTAGCTTCCACTACTGACCTTGAGACCCTCTCAGTGCACATTCTTAATACAGACTTGCATGAGACATTAGCATGGGCTCCAGGCCTCCAGTCAGACTTGTGGAGGACATTATCAATAGCTATAGATCTTTAGCTGGGCCTGTGCAGGAAATTGCCATAGGATGCAGACTCTCACCTGGATTCCTTGGGTCTCTAGTATGTGGACAGATCTCCTGAACTTTTCTGCATGTGATTATTTGGGTGAATACTATAAAATAATCCTATAATTTATGTGTCCTGTATTAAATCTTTTCTCTTGTAAACCCTAACTAAAACAGGAAGTAATGTGCCCAAATTCATTCCTGGAAGCAAGCATTAACCTGATATCAAAAGCAGAAAAAGATCCAACCAAAACAGAGAACTACAGGCTACTCCCTAGTGAATGTAGACACAAAAATCCCAATAAAGTACTGACAAATAGAATGCAGAAAATCATCAAAAAGATTATATACTATTACCAACTAAGATTCATCCCAGTGATGTAGGGATGGGTCAACATACACAAACCAATAAATGTTATACAACACGTTAACAAAACCAAAGACAAAAACCATGTAATCATCTCAATATATGCAGAAAAAGCATTTGACAAAGTTCAAATGTTTATTTATAATTTTTAAAAACCTATAGAAAATTGGAATAGGTTATCATTATGTCAATCTTATAAAAGCCATCTACAGCTAATATTACACTAAATGAACAAGAGCTGAAAGCTTTCACTATAAAATCAGGAATAAGGTGAAGATGTCTGTTATCACCATTCTTAATTCTTACCTCTGGAAGCATTAGGCAGACAAGAGAAATGCATAAGAGTAATAAAAATAGAAAACTAAGAAGTTAAATTATCATTTGTGAATGACATGATACTTCCCATGGAAGGCCTCAAAAGCTCTTCCTAAAGACTTCTATACTTAATAATCAAATTCAGTAGCATAGCTGATTACAAAGTCAAAAATCAAGGGTCTGGGGAGATAGCTCAGTAGAATAAGTGCTTGCCTGGCAAGCGCAAGGACCTGAGTTCAATGCCTAGTTACGAAAAAAAAAAAAGTCAAAAATCATAAGCATTCATGTATGCAAATAAACTCACTGAGAATGAAGTTAAAGAAATTGCATCTTTCACAATAGCATCCAAAAAAATAAATATTTAGGAATCAGTTTAACCAAGGGAACAAAAATTCCACACACTGAAAACTACAGCAGCCTGAAAAAGGGGATCACAGAGGAAATCAGAAAATACAAAGATACCTTTTGTTCTTGGGTAGGAAGATGTAAGATATTGAAAATGGCCATACTCACAATACTATACAGATTTAATGTGATCCCAATCAAAATATCAACAGTATACCTCACAGAATTAGAGAAAACTATCCTAAACTTCATTTTGAACCAAAAGAGACCTAGAATAGCAAAACAATTATGGGCAATAAATGCAAAACGGGGTTATCACAATTCCTGACTTGAAATTCCTGATTTTATATACCACAAAGCTACTATATTTTAAAACAATAAACTACTGGCAAAAAAAAATGACTCAAAAGGGGCCCGGTGAGATAGCTCAGTGGTCTAAAGCACCTTCTTGGGAAAGCTTGGGCAGCTTCAGGGACCGCCGTTCGATCCCCAGCACCACATGCTGTGCCAGCCCTGACTTCGGGGTGGGCTGAGCCGGCCATAAAAATGAGTGAATAAACAAACAAAGGTTCTGAAACAAGAAAAAAATAAAATAAAAATTTAAAAAAAAAGAACACCACCTATAAAAAAAAATGACTCAAAAATCGGTGTGACAGTAATCTTATGAAGAAATGCTGACATAGCTATGAGGATAAATGAGCACTTCTCCACTGCTGGTGGGAATGCACAGGCGCAACTACTGTGGAAAACAATGTAGAGATTCCTCAAAGAATTAAAACTAGATATTCCATGCAATCCATCTATTCTCCTTCTTGATATCTTCCCAAAAGGATTAAAGCATCATGCAACAGTGATATATGCATGCACACACACACACACACACACACACACACACACTCACACACACACACACACACACCATTCATAGCAGCATAGTTTGTAATAGCTTAATCTTTGAAACAACTCAAATGTTCATTAACAGTTAAATGGTTTAAGATGTGGTTTTGTTAAGCAATGGAATACTACGCTAACATAAAGAACAATAAGCCTGAGACATTTCTAGGTAAATGGACGTACCTTAAGGCCATAGTCTTTAGTGAAATTAATTGGACATCCATGTTTATAAATACCACATTGTTTCTCTGGTGTGTAGATAAGGATCAAAATATATAATATATGTTGGAAAATGAGAAGGCAGTATTAAAGTTGAAAGGGGAACAGGGAGGGGGTGGAGGGAAGGAAAGCAGGAACAACAAAAAGAAAAATCAGAGGGAAGGGCCAGCCAAATGGCTCAGTGGACTAAAGTGCCTGCAAGTAGGTGCAGGGGCCAGGAATTTGATCTCTGGGCCTGCTGTGCCTGCCCTGCCCTTGGGGTGCGCTGAGATGGCAGCTGAGACTGGGTGTGGTGGCACCCGGCGGATCACTATGAGTCTGATCTAGTAGTGAGACCCTGAACACCCTGTAGACTCTTCTCTTTAAAAAAAAAAAAAAAAAAAAAAATGGAAGGGAAAAATGGCAACAAAGCTTTTATAGAAGAGGGGGGATATAAATGGAGAAAAAATAAATGTGATATATCCTATATAGGTACAAATACTTTATGACAAATGTTATCATTATGTACACCTAAAATACACCAACTTTTAAGATGTTAATGTATGAGTTGTTTTTATCTAAGCTAAACTAGTATTCAATTTAATAGCAATGTTAATACTTGGTGATAAATTTGTGGATTCTGTGTTACAGTTTGACACACAGTCTCTCAAAGATTTTACAGTTTCCTATAGAATTGTAGGCAGCCCCTGTTGAAATGCTAGTGTTAGTAAGAAGAGAATATTCCAGAGTCTAGATCTACATGGACAGAGCATCTCAACCTGGCTGGACATTAGAACTAACTAAGGAGGTGCTGAAAGGTGAAAAGAACACAACTTAATTGATGTGAAATGAGACCTGAGCATCTTTTACTATTTCTATTTCTGTTTGAAACTGTAATGGGCAAGTTATACTGTATGCACCCTGAGGGCATGTGCAAGAAACTCCCCTGAGAAGTGAAAAGAAAAAGCTCCAATTTTCTAGAAAAAAAAAATGCATTTCTAAGTTTAAAACTAAAAGAAGCTTTAGACTTCTTGTTTGCATACTGATCCTAAAAATCCTACTCCCAACTTCATAAGACAAAGACAGAACTGAACATAAACAACTTAAATCTCTCAGAAAACTAAGGTCACAAAACAAACTCTGAACATACATTAGGACAAAGAGAATCACACCTAGATGAATCAGTATCTGTAGGAAAGACTTGGATCATAATTGGTGCATTGCTGTGGGCTGGTCTAGACTTATTTGAGACCTCAAATTTCAGAGGGCCCCAGTGTTGGAGAGGGCCCCACACTCTTCAGCAGTGTCTCACTTCTTCAGGGCCTTGCTATATATAACAGAGAAAACTCTCCTCTGTGAAGGATAAAAAGAAAGGAACAGTGGATTATTTTGAAATATTCCCAGACTTTTCTGCTTTTCTGATTGAAGCCTGCCCTTTTGATAAACTTTGTTACTAAAGCCTGGTTAACAGTGGCTTTACTAGAACCTAGTCAGTCAAAGGAAAAAGAAATATTCAGTTCTAACTCACAGAGAGACCAGATGCTAATTAGAGCACTGGAGGGTCTTTCCAGCCCTGATACATTTCACTGCAATGTTGATAGAAATCCTGCATAAAAGTGGGATTCTAGCCAAAAGAAGTACAATCCTAAAAATCAATTGGATAGAATCTCTAGGAAAACCTAACAGGAAAGAGGACAAAGTCAAGGGTGATAGAGAAAATTTTAGCCTTTGACATGACAGCTACAGAAAATAACAAACAGCCTAACTGCTAGCCAAGTAACCATAAATCTTCATACCAAAGGTCTATCCTCCTCAGTTCTTTTTACCAAATATATCACATAAGCCTTTCAGCAAAAAGTCACAAGGCATGCTGGAGAGGAAAAAAAAAATCTGAAGAGCAAAGCAGTCGTCAAAACCAGACTCCAATATGACAATTTTTAAATAATCACACCAGGAATTTAAAATATGCTAAGGCCCTAGTCAAAAAAGCAAAGAACACACCAAAATAGCTGAGTAGTGTATTCAGAGAAGTGAAGACTCTGAGGAAAAGTTGGAAGGATGGTAGAAATGAAAAACAAACCTAACAAATGAAAAATGCCCTTAGGAGGAAGACAAGCTAAGGAAAGAATCAGTGAGGCTGGACAAATGCAAATCAAAATTTCTAAAATTGTAATGCGCTGAATGAAAAAGACGCAGTAGGACATTCAAGAACTGTGGAATGATTCTATAAAGTATAACATACACAAAACAAAAATCCCAGAGAAGAAAGGAAAACAGAAAGCATAAAATACATCTGTTAGGGGCCTGGCAGGATGGCTTAGTGGTCTAAAGCGCCTGCTTAGGAAAGCTTAGGTGCCTTCAGGGACTGCAGTTCTATCCCCGGCACCACATGCTGCGCCAGCCCTGCCCTCAGGGCAGGCTGAGCCGGCCATAAAAATGAGTGAATAAACAAACAAAAGTTCTGAAACAAGAAAAGAAAATGAAACAAAATTTAAAAAATTCTTTTAAAATGCATCTGTTAGCTTCTCATTGCTGTGACAAAACACTTTGATATAAAGGACTCAAGTAGTTTACTCTGGCTCATCAGTTCAGAGGATTCAGTTGATGTTTGGCGACTCCCAGCTTTTAGGCCTGTGGTGAAAAAGAACCTCATGGCAGAAGGTAAAACAGAGAACTTGACTCGTCTTGAGTCAGCTGGAAGGCAGAGAGGGGAAAAGAGTCAAAGGGGAAGGGGTCAGGGACAAGCAGGAGGTCTCCAGGGTCATGCCCTATGCCCCACCCCCTCCAGCTAGACCCCATCGTTTAAGTTCCCATCACGTCTCATGATGCCATCAAATTATGATATCAATGCCTTCACAAATACATGTAGTGAAAGCTCTCTTGATCTAATCACCTACCAAAAGCCAATCGGCTTGATTTCAAGGGATTATTTTATTTTCAAATCATGATAATATTTTACATAATAATGGCCAACAATTTTCCAAATTTAACAACAGGCTTCAACCACAGACCAGGAATTTCAAAGAGTGCCTAACAGGATAAAACCAAATAGTAGATGCATGGTTGTATGATATTGAAACTGTGGAAGTCAAAGACAAAGAAAAACTCTTGAAAGAATCCAGACAAGGAGAAACTTTCTCTTCAGAGGAACTAGCAGAAAAGTTAAATCGGACTTCTCTTCAGAAATCAGGAAGAAATTGAGTGAAATGAATACTGAAAAAAGAAAAAAAAAGACAACAACATAAAATTATTAAACACGATTGTCCTTCAAAAAGAAGAAACAAGCCTATCCACAGACAAACAAAACATTAGGGAATTTACCACCAGTGTAGCTGCTTCCAACAAACATTAAAGTTATTCAAGGAGAAAGAAAACTATGTAAGTCTGAATCTCATATATATATTAAGAAAGAGGAATTAAGTATTAGAAAGGCATAGTGAAAATAAAATGTTACATTTTTCTTATCTTAATTGACTTACCAGGAGACAGCTTATTCAAAATAACATTACCAGCAATACATGCGGTGACTATAATTTATGGATAAGTGAAGTGGATGACAACAATATTATAAAGGAAAAGAGAAACATTTCATTGTTAGGAAGTGCTTCCACTACCCACTGAAAGTGGACTTGGATTAGTTGTAACTATATACCACAACCTCTAAGGAAGCTACTTTTAAAAGTATAATTGACAGGCAAAGATGGGGAAAATGGAATCATGTAAAATGCTCAGTAAAAATGTGAAAGGCCACAAAAAGAATAAAAGGACAAAAAAGAACCAAAAGTGAAAGCAATAACTGGAAAATAGTTAAAAAACATAGTAGTGGTTAATCCAAGTATATCATTAATCACTTTAAATATAAATGATCTAAATGTACCACTTAAGGGCCTGGCAGGATGGCTCAGTGGTCTAAAGTGCCTGCTTAGGAAAGCTTAGGCAGCTGCAGGGACCGCAGTTCGATTTCCAGCACCACATGCTGCGCCAGCCCTGCCCTCAGGGCAGGCTGAGCCGGGCATAAAAATAAATAAATAAACAAACAAAAGTTCTGAAACAAGATAAATAAATAAATAAATAAATAAATAAATAAATAAATAAATAAATCTACCACTTAAAAGACACTGTCAGAGACCTGGCATGGAATTTCACACCTGTAATATCAGTGCTGGGGAGGCTGAAACAGGAGGATCCCTATGAGTTTGACCTGCATAGTGAGACCTTGTACCAAATACACTAAAGGAAATTACACTGTTACAATGAATTTTGGGGGCCAGCCAGATAGCTCAGCAAACTAAAGCACCAGCTAGGCAGAGCAATCAGGTTCAACTTCCAGCATGCTGCCTCTGGGGTGTGCTGAGAGGGTGATTGAGACTAGGCATGGCAGTGCATGCCTGTAACCCCAGCACTTGGGAGACTGAAAACAAGAGAATCACTCCAAGTCTGTTCTATGTAGTGAGACTGTGCAGACCCTGTACTAAATACATAAAAAAATGAATTTTTGAAAAGACTGAACAATAGAGAAATATTTACTGATATTTCATTTTTATAGGAAAGTCTTATGATTCTTTTAAAATTTTTATTCATTTTAATGAGAAAAAAAGATACAATAGCAATGAAACAGTTTCAAAACAAGTCAGTAGGATGGTTACAATCATACATATTGTTGTCTTCATAGTAGTTATTCATAGGACAAGATGCAGACCTAATATTGTTTAGACAAACTTTCATTCTCAAAGAACTAAAATGAAGTAGTTGTATATCTATTCTAACTCTCTTGTGTATATATACACATATACATGTATATATATATATATATGTATATATATATATATATATTCTTTTTAAAGTTTCTAATACTAGCAGAAAATATCATACCATGTCTAATAAGTAGTCATAAGTCAAAGACATAGTATGAATCATAAAACAAAAAATATAATTAAACAATATTCAGAAAATTAATTAAATATTAATTAATTAGAATTAAATTAAATATTTCAAAATATTCTAAATTTAAATCAAATTGTGAGCCCAACTTAGGGGCCAAATGTTGTGTATCATATGTGTGAATCTGTAATCAATTCAGAGTACTAGAATAGTATTCGAATAGGTTAATATATACAAAGATATCAACTAAGAAAAAGTTTCCATGGTTGTAAAGAATTACTAAAAATAAAACATAACATCAATATTAGAATGGCAAACATAGGACCAGAACTTCTAACAGTTTAGGGATAGAATATCACACCAAAGTTCTAGTGTGTCATGTACATGGACAGTGTCCATGACACTTACTGGTGATCAGGTGTCACTTATGGGACTGAGCTGCTATTTCCTTGATATCCACCCTGTAGAACCAGACAGAATCAAAATCCATTTGTACAATATGCTGATGGACATATTCTGCTGCTGTATACAAAAGAATAGTTGAAAGACTGTTGCCGTATACCTCTTTTTCTCCTATGTTTGTTTGCCCTGTTTGGTGGGTTCTTTCCAATCTCCTTCATGGAGTTGTGATCATTTTGATCCCTATGCTCCAGAATATCTTTAAGTAGACTGTGCAGAGTTGGCTCTGTCATCATGAAATTCTTTAGTTGTTCTTTGTGCTGGAAGTATTTCACTTCTCCATTGAACTTGAAAGAGAGTCTTGTAGGGTATATCAGTCTGGGTTGGAATTTGTTTTCTTGCAAAACTTGAAGTACTTTGCTTCATGTTCTTATTGACTTGATGGTTTATAAAGAAATCTGCCATTTTTCTAGTGATTTTTCCTTTAAATGTGATTGTTGCTTTTCTCTAATGGCTTTTAGTATACTGTTCCTGTGCTGAATTTCTGGGATCTTTATTATATGTCTGAGTGTGGTTTTAATTGGTTGATGTTATTTGGAGTTCTATATGCTTCAGTTACCTGACTGTCAGATTGTTAGCCCATATTTGGGAAGTTTTCTGCTATTACTTCTGCCCATATTCTTTTTATATCATTTGTACAGACTCCTTCTTTCTCATTCATGCCTATTAGTCTTACATTAGTCATCTTTGCATTGTCTTACAGATGTTGAATAATTTTTTCTTGCATCATAATGGTTTTTAAGAGATCTTTTCTTACCTCTTCACTAGTTGCAATGGTGTCTTTAAGGTCTAAAAGTCTATTTTCACTTTCATTGAAACCATTTTTCCAGCTTGTGATTGAGGTCTTACGTTCCTATATAGCACTTTGAATCTGCTTCATACTTTCTATTACTTTCTTGTATTGCTCATTCAAGGATTCAATCATTTTTCTATTCTCTATTTTTTATGAGTGCCTTCTTTAGAAGCACTTAGTACTTCTTTTATTATAGGTATTATTTCATTTTTTTACTTCAGAAATTATTTCTGATCTTTGTGCAATTGTATCTTTACTTTGGATGCTACTCTTTCAAAGATTTCTGATGTGTGATTTCCAATTTTTTCTATGCTATTGTCTCCTGTATTTGTTCTGGGTAAGCTCAGGTCCTCAGAGTGCATTTTACTCTTTCTCTTTGTCATTTTGTACAGCCCTGCCTTCTGACCTATGGTGTAGAGTTTTGGTAGAGTTCTTACCTTAGCACCAGATCTGGATCTACCAAGTTCCAACTTGTTCAGGTGGGTGTGGCTTGTGTCTGGCTGCTGAGCTCCACTTCTTCCTGCTGCAGACCTCAGAAGTGAACCTAATGTGCCATTATGGTAAGATGTTCTGCTTCTGGATCAGCTGGGTGGGTCTTGTCTCTAGTCTCTCTGCAGAGAGTTCTGTGGCAGTCTTCCACACTGGGCCTGTCTGATGGATGAAGTTCCACTCACATGCTGGCTTTGTTGCTGGGTCAAATGAGTTTCCATCAGTCCCCAGGCAATCTCACTCACACAGAGGGCCTGGTTGCTGGGTCAAATGAGTTTCTTGTGGGCCCACGGCAATCTACCTCACAAGGCAGGCCTGATTGCTCAGTCAAATGAGTTTCCGGTGGGCCCAGGGTGGTCTCACACATGCACTGGGCCTGGTTTCTCTTATAATTTTTAAACACTCATGAAAGTCATACAGTCAAAGATTTCTTTAAAAGTAGGAATGAGCAATACACAATGTTTGGGAAGCAATAGCTAGAATAGAAGCATTTCTCACATTTTATTGTACACAGGAATTATGTGGGGACTATGTGCAAATTTTGAATCAATGAGCTTAGCACCTGGCTGAGATTCTTCACTCAGAAAAGACCACCCACAGATATTAATGCTAGCATCCTCAGACCTCCCTTTGAGTATCAGGGGTATAGAAGACATATCCCAAAGCACAATAACCGTGTTGCATCTAAAACAGGAAAAACATCAGTATTGCTGGGGGACCCTTCCCACCGATGGTACTTCGTTAATATACTGCTAATGTACTTACTTTTTAAAGAATTTTAAGGCTGTGTGTGTGTGTGTGTGTGTGTGTGTGTGTGTGTGTGTGTGAATGCATCTAAATAGTAAAAAAAAAAAAAAAACTGAAAAATTGTGGAGAGAAAGGAAGCCAAGAAAAGGAGGGGAAGAAGGGATAAAGGTGGAGAGAGTTAGAAATGGAGA
The DNA here is from genome assembly GCA_004027025.1 of Myocastor coypus. Taxonomy (NCBI): domain Eukaryota; kingdom Metazoa; phylum Chordata; class Mammalia; order Rodentia; family Myocastoridae; genus Myocastor; species Myocastor coypus. The sequence goes on along the minus strand of PVJA010002934.1, from coordinate 53,345 downwards.
GAAGCCTTGTCATTTGAATACTTGCCAGCTCCAAAACTCATGCTGACATTTCATTTCCATTGCAACCAAGAGGAGACATAGTCCATCCTCGCCACCGTCAGGGAATGAATTTGCCTACTATCTCTTCTTTCTTTATTTGTTTCTTTCTCTTTCTTTTCTTCCTCATCCTCTTCTTCTTTCTTCTTCTCCTCCCTCTTCTCCCTGCTTTTTCTTCTCCTTCTTCTCCTTTCTTCTTCATATTCTCCTCTCTCCCCTTTCTCCTCCTCCTCCTCCTCTTCTTTCTCTTTGTGCTCTGTTCTTCTATCTTGTGATGCCCTCTGCTATGTTAAATCAGCATGAGGGCCCTCTCTAGAGGACAGTGCCTCATGACTGGATTCCCCAGCCTCCAGAACTTTAAGCCAACGCATATCCCTTTTTATATATGACCCAGTCTACAGTCTTCTGACATAGCAGCATAAAATGTACTGAGACAGGAGGAAATGGACTCAAATACCAGAAAACATTACTCTATTTGTCTACTCAGGGAGTGGTAAATCCAACAAAGTTATACAGAAATTGAAAATTATGTATATAAAAGCTCAAGATCTTACTTTTATGACTCATTCAAACAATGTTGAAAGTTATGACTACACTGTAAGGAATATTTTAAAATATGGGCCTAGGGGGTAGGCTTTAATTTGTTGCTTTCAGTTTTTATGGCTACTGGAGGGGATCTGTGATGAGACTCCTTCAGAGGCTTTGTGGCAGAAGGCCAAATCCTATCCAGCATCCTTAATCCCCAGGGGAGTATTTTGGGAGCAAATCTTGACTTCTTAGTAGTAACCTGAAGCCAGAACAAGCAGCAGAAGCCTGCGAGCATCCAGAGGGGAGAGAAAGAAAACAACACAGGCCTGGATACTTTGCCATTCTTTTTGACAGAAGTAAATGCTGAAGAGTACATTTAAAGGAAAATAATTTACTGTGAGAACAGCTACAGATCTGGGAATATTCGTGGAATATTTGTGAGCTTTCACACACTTCTTATTTACCTCTCAACAACTGCCACCTGATTAGTGCCCGTTCCCTCTCCCTCTCTCTCTCTCTCTCTCTCTCTCTCTCTCTCTCTCTCTCTCTCTCTCTCTCTCTCTCCATACTTCATTGCTTTTCTACTGAAAGTAACTTCAAACTCCAAAGAACATTTCAGAATTTCCTACAGATCTGTTGAAATATCTGACCCTAATGTCACTAAAACAACAAAGCAATAAAAATAAACACATTGGCTTTGAGGAGAAGGAAGTGGTCTACTTACTGGGTTTCCTCCTATAGGCCTTGTAACTCTTTGATTTTGTTCTTTGTCTCTTCTTTAGCCAACCTTTACACTGTCTCTTCTTAAAGTGTGGTTTACAGGCAGCCATATTGCCCGTGGGCAGCCCGGTCATGGGAGCAGATGATGGAAAGCCTCCTTGACTTTTCTAAGAACCAGAGGAGAGTATGACAGTATCCATCCAGCCAATGTCTCTGTAGGTCACATAGTGAAAATTCTTCACACACTGGGAGCTCACCCCTGCTTGTCACCAGCCTAACCAAAGTGTAAGACCCTAATACAACGTGTTCCAGCAAATCGGTACAAGTCATTTAGAACCATTGTATTTTTTTTTTACCAAATTATTCACTTTCCTGAAAACATTAAGTATATGAGGAAATAGTGTGTGTTATTGTTTGCAAAACAAAAAATCCTATCATTTCCTAGCAAATTGATGACTGAGGGGAAAGAGACAAATCATTGCTCCATAAAATGGAGAACTAATTGTTAAAAGCTAACCATTATCACTCTCATGCAGTTGATTCAGAGATCATTAAGCATGTTTAATATCAATAGGGCCAGAAACTGCAGTTGGTATGGCTCCAGGGAGCATGGTGCCTAATGGCATCCTTCTCTGTCACCGGCTTTGCTCTTTGAACCAGAGCAAATCACTTCCCTACTTGGCCTTTTCTTCACATGTAAAATGGACATGTTATGTTTCTAAATTCTATGTTGTTCATTGTGTTGTCCCTTCAAAACACTTTGTGGTCCTTGTAACTGCCCTAGGTCTCTAACCCTACCTTCCAAGATCACATTAGCACTCCTACCAGGACCCTTACCTCTCTGAACATAGCGCTTCCATCCCGTGTTCTTCTGAGCTTGGGTCCTACAGCTTTCACATATCATATAAGATACCAACAGTGCACCAATGTACAAGGACAAAGAAACTACACTCGTAAATGGAAGTTTATCACGTGACAGTGAAGGCAAAACACAGAGTAGTAGTTGGGGATGAGCAGATACCATACCCAGAAGGGGAGTAACTGGGTCGGATGGGACCTGTAGTCCTAATTTTCTGAGAAATCTCCACTCTGGTTTCCACAGTGGTTCCACCAGTATACATACATTCCAACAGCGAAGAAGGCTCCTTTGTCTTCGTAGCACCACCAATATTTGTTATTGGTTGATTTCTTGGTGACAGCCATTCTTTCCAGGGTGAGATGGAATCTCAGTGTTGTCTGATTCGGCCTCTCTCCAATGATTCACTCAGTGATGGTGAACATTTTTTTCATATATTTATTTCTTATTTACTGGTGTTAGCATTTCATTGACTGATTAGTGTGTATTCATCTGGGATGCCCATTTTTGGATTGTGTCTCTAAATTTGGGAAGCCTGAAAAAGTACAATGAAATTAAATATAAATTTTGGAAGGCTGATTTCTTTTTTGAGTTCTTTGTATATTCTCAGTAGTAATCCTTTGACGAATAGGGTGAAAACATTTTAAATGTACAACAGATATAGTAAAATGGGAAGAAACTGTTCAGATGGAGAGACAAATGGAGATGAGGTAAAGGAGAAAAAAAAGGAAAAATAACATGTACATATATATAATGAAGATAGTTATGCCATGAATTTTTCTTCATTTAATGAAAAGAGAAGCTTGTGCTAATATTGCTTGGATAGTGAAATGCCTGTTTCTTCTACCCTGGGTAACTAAGTTAAAGATAATGTACAATGTATTAACCACTGTTACCCTCCTATTATCTTGTTTTGAAATTCTTTTTCTCTTTAAAACAATTGGGGATGAGATTAGTCTCTGTGCTATGAATTTCCACTGGATTTCTTGACATGGTATAGTGATAAATGTAATGGTGAGAATAGTCCCTGGGACAGTGAGCTGTCACTAGGCCCAGGAGTGTTAACTCAGCTGCACTGTAAAAATAGATGCACCCCTGTGTGTGAGCTCCCTTTCTTCCCAGTCGCCTGGCAAGCTCCAGCTTATCTCTTCTATTCTCCTAGCTGCCAAAGAGAGTGGAAAAACTGGTATTTCCTGAACTTCTCTGGGGCACCTCTGACTTCCCTCTCCCTTCATTCCCTTCTGGGAGACCCCTTTTAAAGTAGAGGTTAGAATTACCTTGCTTCCCACTTAAAGTTTGTTTTCAGATTTTTTTTTTTAACTGAGTAAGGGCTCACAGGTGTCAATGCAAGCAGTGCTGTAAGGATGGAGGACAGTTCGCATGCTCTAAGTGTTATCCCTGGCCCTGCATGCTGAAGGGACCGCACAGAGAATTCTTGGGCTGGAGGATGCTGGGGGTTTCTTCCCCCTCTCTGCATCCATCCTGAGAACTCTTGCCTGAAATGAGCCTCCATCCTGTTTCTACAGCTTCCTAAGGGGTGGCTCTGAACACCTCCACCCACTCTTTCCTATACTCCTTCCAGGAAACGCCATGTTTACCCGCTAGTAGCCCTTTTCTAAAAAGCGTTTGAAAGAACCACATTATAGGAGAAAAAATAGTTAGCTTTTCTTTGCAAGCTGATAATGAATGAAAGAAGACAAGAGTGAAGGTCAACTGTTTATCCAAGATTTTATCCTACGTATTCAGATCTTTCTGGCATTTAGGTTAGTATGAAAATCTGCCTTCTGAAAAGTTCAAGAACTATCTGCTTTGAGATAAACCTTTCCTGCTTACAGAAAATGATTCTGTTGTGGCTTTAAAAAGGGCAAGCCTCCCCACTCCTCACACCAGATCAGCAGGCAGGCATTCAGAGGCCTTGAGCAGCTGAGCTGTGGCAGATAAGGTGAGATAAAGGAGGAGGAGGAGTGTCCGAGCTACAGTCCTTCTTGGAGGCCTGCCAGACTGGCAGAGCAAAGGATAGCATGACACCCACATGCTCACCCACGCTGGCATTTGCTGTGTGCTATGATGCCCACACCCTCAGGGCTGCAGCTCTTACCTGTGGGTACATTTTCCCTCCGTGGGACAAGTGGCGATGACTGGGAACAGTTTTAGTTATCACTAGTACAGCAGTGTGTGAGTGGCGCTAACAGCATCTGGTGGTTAAAGGCCAAGGATGTCCCTGTGCAGCCAGCAGACAGTGCCCATGAGAAGCTCTGTGGCCTAAGATGTGGCTAGGTTGGAGCACTCTGTCTCCAGGGACCTTACAGTAATTAATTTGCAATGAGCTATTTCCAGCACGTATTTTCAAACCCAGCCCCAGTTCTAGCTTCATTCTATTTATTCATGTTTATTTATTTATTCTATATGTATATTTTGAGCACCTACTCTTATATGACAAACTCTGGGCAAGTGCTTGAAAATAAATACAAACAGAATTAACCACAGTCCCTGTCCCCAGAGAGGATAGACTCTTGTAGGGGAAGGTAAATATTAAGAGTGTAGGCTCAAAGGGACTCGTTAAATGATTCATACTGTTCTAAGTATATGTTAATTTATTTAATTCTCACAAGAGTCCCGTGGGGCAGGTACTATTATTATTGCCATCATATTAGCAAGACAACTCGCACGTGCATAGTTCCAGATTTGGCAACTTCGCGAGGGCACACGTACACACTGGAGTTGCAAGTGTCATCCAGAGCTAGCCGACGGGGCTCCGAAGTCTTGTGTTTTGGCCAGCACTCTCTGATGCCTCACATACAGCAACTAGAATGCCAGCAGCTGATGAAACAGGAGAGGAAAACATAGTGTCTATTCCTAAAGGGGTTGCAAGGCAGTTAGGAGACTCTGCCAATGTCTAGAGCTAATGGAACAACACGGGGAGAGAAGAACGTCCCAGCGAAAGGGACAATGGGTGCATTCATTTCCTGATGTCACTGTAGGAAATCACCACACACTTAGTGGCTTAAAACAGCACAAATTTCTCTTACAATTCTGAGGGTCAATATGTGAAATAGTTTCACTTTGTTCAAACCAAGGTACAGGGGCAGGGCTGTATTCCTTTCTGAGTGCCCTAGGGAACTTCACGTCCTTGTATTCCCGGCCCCTGGAAGCTGCCTGCATTCTGTGGCTTGTGGCTCCACCTTCAAAGCCAGCCATGGCTGTAAAGTCGATCTCATCAAGTCACTCTCACCTTGTCCCCTGCTGTCCCAGCTTCCACCCCTGTAATTACCCTGGGCTCACCTGGCCAATCCAGGATGATCTCTCTGTGTGAGGTCTGCTGATTAACAACCTTAATTCCTTCTGCAAACGTATTTCCCTTTTAGCATTTGGTGCTGAATATTAAGAGAGGGACTTCTATAGAGGCCCATTATTCTCCCTATCACAGATGATCTGTGTAAAAGCTGTGCAGAAAAAGAAAAGAGATCTGTATTGTATTAGTTACTTTTCTTATTGCTGAGACAAAATACCCAACACCCAAAACTAAAGGAGGAAAGATTTTGCTCACAGTCTGTAGAGGTTGCAGTCTAGGGCAAATACCTGACACTCATCATTAGGGAAGGAAAGGTTTATTTAGCTCACAGTTAGTGGAGGTTTCAGCCCACACTCAGCTGACTCCATAGTGGCAGAGGCAAAAAGCAGAGCAAAATGGAAGAGGAGCAGCAAAGAAATGGCTACTGGGCAAGTCTCTCTCTTTCCCTGCTATTGCCTCTGGCTATCTGCCCCAGGCTGAGTGTAGTACTTACCACCCCCTCAATCCCAGCAGTACTCAGACGCATAATCCCAGCCTTGGATGGTGAATCAATCATAAATTCCAGTAGCAGCCCCATGTCCCACGACTGCATGAGACTTTGGGGGGACAACTAGACACAAACCGTAACAGTCGCATAGCAGGGCACCACAGAGGAGAAGCAATCCATGGTAAGCAGGCAGGGGGAGCCCGTTAGCCCACTTTGTATCCCTTGTATTTTATGTAGGATGAGCCCACCCTAGGGTTTGTATAGCTCTCACACCCTTAATCCTAGCCAAAGCTATGCTAGGTGCTAGCCAATCAGCAGACTGATTTACTTATCACATACTTTTGATCTCAGCATGACACAGTTCTAAATCCAGCCACCTCTTAAAAACATCCCCACCCATGACTGCAAGAGGCTTGGGGGAGAGAGGCCATCTAGACACAAACCTTAACAAGAATGAAGGGCAAAAGAAGCCCACGTAGCACAAAAATAGCAAGTAAAAGGCAAGGCAGACATGAAGTCAGGCCAGAGGGCCAGACTTGATATGCACCAGGAACTATGTTAAGATTTGACCCTCCTTCTAAGAGCAAATGAAAACTACTAGAGTCAATCAATCAAGGCACAGGTATGATGGAACTGTCGTTCTGAAAGGCCACTCTGGCTGCTGAGAAACATGGTGGAAGTAGAAGAAGGGGACAGAAGGGGACAAGTGGAGCAACAAGATAAGGGGTAAAGGACCAGATGGAAGTGAGGACAGTCTGGGTAAGACTAGGCCTTATGACACAGAGGCAGGAAGGTAAAGATTCAAGAGATATTGGAGTGAAAATCAACAGGACTTTGAATCTCTTGGTGAAGAGGAAGGAGACGGTGGAGGCTCTAGGCTTTAGACTCAGGCAAATGGCAGTAGCGCTGTTCCCAGAGAATGGAGGAAACTGAGGAAGAATAAGTGTGGGAAAGAAACTAGCTGTAGAGGCAGCAAGGAAAGCTCGGGGAGCAGCTGACTGCAGGGCCCAGCAGAGCAGTCTCACTCATAGCTAGTAAACAGACTGCTGAAAGCTCTGATTCCATGTCCTGCTGTCCTCTCAGAACCAGTAAGCCAGGCTGGGGATATAGCTCAGTGGCACAGTGCCTGAGCTCAATTTCATATATATGTATATATATATATATATATATATATATATATATATATATATATATATATGTCTCAACCCAGACCCCACATCTTCCCCCAAGCCAAGTCTAATATCTACATCTTTTTCCCTGTTAAGGTACCATCCTACAGGGCAGGAACCTCTGGTGTATCTTGTCAGCCCCTGCGAAGCCCAGCATTATATTTGACACTTTATAAGAGATTAATGAATATGACAGAATAAATAATTGATTAAACCAATATACACAAATCAACTACATCCAGGTATCTCCTCCCCCATTCCCCTCTCAGACACTCTGTTCCATTCCTGTTGCCATCGGGCAAAAGTCAGAACTGTTTAGTTTAGAAGGCTCTGAGGTCAAATTCTGTTGTGACCTTAACACCTGGAGCCAGGAGACCTTTGACCTAAGCACTACAGAGGACTGTCTTCCCTCAGCAGCTCCTCCAGGCACTCTGAGAGACTTTATAAAACTGACACGGCTGGACTTTACTATTTGTAAGAGATACGCTTCAGGAGGCCCTGCTGTCAATTGACTTGTTCAGAAAGTGGTAGCTTTTCAATCAGATAAATACATTCCTATGTGTCTATCATTTGAGGATTTTCCTGTTCCTTATCCTATACAGTTCTCAGGAGCACAACACTCTTCTACCACATAGATTTGGGGAGGAGGGTGCTGCGCACAAAGGCAGGGCCCTCTGGGCCAGAGTCTCCTGGGCTTAAACCTTCATAATCAATCTGTCAGAAAAGCATCCATTAAGCCCTGCTATATTAGTTACTACCAAAAAAAAGAAAAAAATTATACAGACATAGTACTCTAAAAGCTCACAGCCTGAGACAATCTTCTGCTTTTTGTTTGTTTGTTTGTTTATGACATTTCTAAGATCATTAAAGAATAAATTGAACAAAACACAGCTGATTGTTTGAAGAGAATCCTGGAGTTCTCCCTAGATCAAACATTAGTTGATTCTACTTCAGCAAAACCATAGCCAGAAAATTTTCCTTTTATTTATCCATTATGTAACTTTATTGAAGAATCTATTATTTGCCAAGAAAGGAGAATATAGAAGAAGCTTGCTCCAGATCCTTTTAGAGCTTATATTCAAGAAGGGAAAGGTAGGCAATGAGCTATAAATAAACAAGAAAATATTCTCAATCTCCGTGATGATGACAGGATTGTGCGAGGTGATGGATAGGGACCTCATGTTTTAGGAAAGGACTGTCGCAATAGCAGACACTGAAGCAGAAACTTGAATGACAAGAGGAAAACAAGCCATTAACACAAAGACCTACAGAAGCACCCAGATATTTCTTTACCAAAAGCTCCCCAACAACAGCAATTCTATTTCATATTATAGCCTCCAGAGTTACTACCATACCCAAGGGCCTTAGCTCTGATAGCCACTCAGGGAAGACCAGATTGTCTCTGATCTTTACAGTGAGGCTGTTACCCCCAGGACCTACCTACAGTATCTCATTATGCAAAAACTCCCTGAGACAGTATTCACCACAGAGCCTTGTGTTTAGGGGTGCAATCGTAGATCAGGTCCTCTCCCTACCCTAAGGGTGTGAGTGTTCTAACCTTGACTCTTGTTTACATAATTCATTTTCATTTATTGTCCACAGGGGCTCAAAGCGCTGCCCTCAGTTTCTGGGTAAGATCTGCTTTGGCATCTTAGGAATAACAGCAGGAAAACCCTTCGATTCACTTCTGAACCACAGTAAAGGAAATGCATGAGCTTACAGGAGCCTGACCCACTTTACACCTTGCCTCTTTTCCCACAAGGCTCTGCCTAAGCCGGATTCGGAGATCAGATTCTCTTAGTCACCTGAGGATGTCACATCCTCCACTACAGGAAGGCCTTTCTGTGATGAGTCCTCCCAGCCCAGTCCATTTCTGGGAACTGGTTCTTGATGCTGGAAACGAATAGCTGACTCATCCCTAGGCTCAACCAAGGAAGAAGTTGGTGAACTTGAAGAGGGGTCGGTGGGAATGAAACGGACTGAAACACAAAGGCAAGAAGGAGAACGGAATAAAACAAACAGAAATAGAGCAGAGCATCCAAGAACTGTAAGACAAAGCCAGTGGTAGAAATGCAGTGATTACATCAAACAGAAGGGCCCTAGGGTCATACGGTCCCACCTACTTCCTTGCTAGACAGAATTAACTGCAAATCCACCCTGAAAAATCAGCTTTCAACCTTCATTTCGAAGACATTCTCCGTGGCTAGCAAATTCTAGCATGATCTAGAGATAATCTGAGTAGTAATGAAAATAATGTTCACATGGTATAATTTAAGGACCGTTAATATAGGACTGCCAGACAAAATACAGAACACTCAGCTCAATTTGAATTTCAGATTTTTAGTATAAGCTACGTCTTGGACAATATTTGAGAAATGCTTCTACTAAAAATGTGCTCACTCTTCTCCTGAAAATCAAACTGAATGGAGCATCTATCATTTACTTGCTAAATTCCTATGTTAAAAGCCACCATACAGCCCACTCCCAACCAGTTCCTTCCAGACCACCCACGTCGCCTATCCCCAACAAAGCCTTGTGCTTTGGTTAATCAGGCATTAGTTCCTGCAGCTTAAAGAAGCCCTACTTGCAAGAGAGAGGGGTGATGGGAAGCGAACTGCTACAGAGGAGGATTGTTCTGAACTCAAGCTCTCAGCACCCTCTTTCAGAGTCAGCTCCACTTCCTGTAGATTGGATCCTTACCACCACCAACACCAACAACAACCCCCCCACCCTCCTGAACCACAAAAAGCCTGACTCAGCGTTCTAGTATGTAAAACGGTGATGACGGTCCCCACCCAGCCCAATCTTGTGCTCTCAGAGGATCTTCAGCCCCACTTTCTGTGGGAGCATAATGTGAAAACCAGCTAAAACAATATGCTCACCCAGTGGTGGTACTGTTGTTACATAGATAGAAAAAAGGAGTGAGCTACTATAGAAAGGATGATGGGTAAGGGAAGAGAAGGACCCAGATGACTTCAACCTGGTCTATACGAGGTATCCACCCAAGCTACCTCTCCCCAGTTCCATTTCATATCTAATGATTGGTCAATAGCATTTAGTTTTGGCCTTCGCCAACACACTTCAACCCATAGGTTCCATTATGTAACTGCTGTAGAGCTTGAGCTAGTCTGTGCTTCCCAAGAAAACTGCCAAGGGACCATGTGTGGGAGGCAGCAGTGATTCAAGACCCTGTCCTCTGAGTCAGCCTGACACCAGCTGGATGAGGTAAGTCCCACCAGGGCCACCGTTCACCTACTGGCTCTTGGCCCCTCTCTGGCAATGATGCAGACCCCACAGGCTTGGCCAGGGAATGAATAGCAACAGCACAGGTTTGTTTTCTGTGGCTTCCAGCTAAAGAGTAGTGTCCTGGATTCCATATACCAGTGAGCTGCCTCTGGTCCGGAATTAGCGCTTCTGATGCAGCTTTCCAGGGTTGCTCACACTTCTCAACTTCAGACTCCAAGCCATAGCCTCAGCTGCAGCCTCTGAGCAGCTCTGCGGGCCTAAGGGACTTGTCTGCAAAGCTGGACCCATGTCTCCTGCTGCCACACCCTCATCAACATAAGATGGTTCCCAGGTCAAGAGGACATAAGGCTTAGGAGTTGTCTCTGTATGTGGTAAAGAAAATGCTCGTGAGCTGCAAGAAGCCACCCAGGGCTTGGCCAGGGTCTCTGTAGTCCGATGGTGGCAAATTCATGGCACAAGTAATGCAGCAGGCTGTGGGTATCATGGAAAGCTCTGAAAGGGTCACCATCACTGCTCTGTGGTGTAGCTGAAGAGGTTTGCGCCAGGCAACAGAATGCGCTCAGGGTGCAGCCACATACATTGGAGAGAGTGGGACAGGTTACTACAGGACTTCCTGGAGAGGCCTTAAACTTCACAGCCAGATGAGAGTCCTAGGTGGGCCCAGAAGAAAAGCTCCTGAGCAGGGAACACTGGCGTTCTCTACACCACGAGGATCAGCTAGAGCACAGGTGACTATCTGTCCACAGACAGAACCTCCATGGAACAACTTCAAACACAACAGGGCTTCTTAATGCCCAGCTCCGATGACAGGAAATCGATGGGTTTCTAACTCCTCCAACCTGGAACAGGTAAGCCACGCCCAGGCCTGTCAGCCCATCTATGCATGTCCCAAGGTATCATCCTGCCCCTTCAGTGTCTTCCACTGTGACCCTGGCTGTATGACCCTGGGAACTTCCAGAGTTAGCTGCTCTGTTCTCTTCACATGCGGAATTTGTTGGAGTGAACAGTTCCAAAGTCCACTTGAGATAGGTGAGACTGGAGGGGCCCCTGTGGAAAGGCATGGGCAGCTTCCAAGGAGGGCCGTCTCTGGAGTGCCCTGCCAAAACTGTCACCCTGTCTTGGCCCACAGCCTTCCTCCGCTTGCTGTCTCTGAAATGGCTTCTCCCTGTCCCTCCAGAGCAGATCTGGTTTCACTAGACTTGGAACCCTCTGAGCCCTTTCCTGCTGTGAACTGGCTTATTTGGATGCATCTGTCAGAGTGTGACAGAAGGGTTTCTGGTCAGCCAGAAGGCCAGCTGTGGCAGATGTGGCCTTGCAAAGCTGGCTCACGGGGACTCTGCCCGCCCTTCCCCTTGTTCCTCACACCTCCCCTTGAAGGACATCTGCAGCGCCCATGAGAACCAGAAACAAGCACAGGGCATGCTGGGAGCTGGAAGAGTATGAGGAGTCTGGCACACTGGGAGTGTGTGCCAGGGAACCAAGGCTAGACCACCAGCGAGATATGTGGGTACGAGGGAATCAGTGAGCCTCTAAGTCTTTGTGCCGAATTTTAGCTCTGAAACTCAGCTCAGCAACTCTGGAATGAACTTCCCACCTCCATAGGACGAAGCAAAGTCACCCCCTTGGGTTACACTGCACCTCATTACTCCCTAATGAAAACACTTGAACCCAGAACAGTCCCAGGACAGTGTTAACCAATGGAACACTGGCAAATAGTTAACAACCAGCTCTCTAGAAGAAAGGTATGTACACATAACATAAATTTTTCTGACAGAGGCTATAGAGCATACAACTTACAAATATTAATAAAATGAAAGATACAATACTCTTTATGGTAACTTCCATGTGGCAAACTGATTTCACAGAAGGCCTTTGTGGATTTTTGCCCAACTCTACAATCATAATTCTACCATGATGCAGAACACAATCCCTAAACACATTAAACAGGTGCTTCTCAGATAAACAGGGAGCATGGCTAAGCCAAGAAAAGCCAGCTTTTCATGCAGGACTTCTCAAAATCCAGCATATACCATTGGACATTACTAGTGGGGGCCAAATGGCTGCAGTATTTGTCAAACTGGCTTTATGGATAAAAGGAAAAGAGTGACTGGTCAAAATCCTAGGTGAGGGTCCAGACAGTTTGCCATCCTACAGAACCATTCAAAGTAAGGCTACTCTGTACTACCCCAAGCCTCCCTGATGGAAATGTAGCCTGCAGCCCCCGCACACCCTTGTCCTGCATAGGAGGTCACGCCATAATCACGCCTGATTCTATAGGCCATCCCTGGGCCATGGGTAAGAGTCCAGTCTGGGCAGGTAGACAGTCCCTCCATCCAGCCACTGGTCCTTAGCAAACTGCTGAGGAGTACTGGAGCCTCTTGAGAGCTGTTACTGGAATACGTTAGGTTTCCCAGGGGTTCTAAACTGTGTGCCATGGAATGCTGGGATCCTCCAAAGTGGCTTAGAAGACACCAACAGTGGCCAGTCAGGAGGCACTACAGGCCTGGGGCTTCTGCCTCACCCCCATCAGCCGCAGAAGGCCCTCTGCTCCCTTGAGCTTCTGCACTGTAGGACTTGTCTGATCATTTAAAAGAAAAGTGCATTTCCCCTCACTTCTGGCCCCTCCACACATGTACACAACTACTTCCTAAACTCTTCCCCCTCACCAAGTCTTCTTCTGTCTTTCCCATGAATTTGGCATTGGTCTGGATGCTCTTCTTCCCCCAGCCCTGAAGCAGAGAGATATAGAGAAAAAACTCAGGCCAAAGAAAAGGGGTGCAGCAGGGAGCAGAGGAGGGTAGGCCTGGCAAGTCTGCGTCTGCCACTGCATGTGCGGATGTGTTCTCTGACTACCATCCTGCTTCCCTGCTCCCAGCCCGAACCGTCTATTGTAGTCAGGATTTGCAAGGGGAACCATTCAGTACAGGACACATAATTCATGGGATTATTTGGTAGCAGTCACCCAAAGAGTCAAGTTCAAATGAATATGGGAAATCTGTCCACACACTAAAGACCAAAAACTCCAGCCGGGGGCCTGGATCCCACAGGAATGTCCTACATGAATCCAGCCTAAGACTTAGAGCTTATAACAATGCCCCACTCAAGTCCAGCTGGAAGCCTAGAGTCCCAAGCCAATGTCTCATAGAGGCCTGTTTCATGGATCTGCACTGGCAAGGCCCAAAGATCAGTGGAGGAAGCTAGAAACTCTGCGCCAACAGATCAAGGATCTGGTCCAGCAGGCTGAGGGATCTGCACTGGAGCCAGGAGGCAAGGCTCAAGGTAAGGACTAGAGCTCCCCTCGCAATTCTCAGTGAGAAGAAGGTCCTGAGCATCTTCAAACAATAAGAACAGCTGAGTTGATACCAGCAAAGCCAGTGTCCCGGTGCACCATCTTCCCCTCTGGAGCCAGGATGCAATGCTCAGAGGAAAGACCAGAGCTCCCCCAAAGCGAACTGTACCTATCCTCAGCAAAAGATCCTGAGCTCCTTTCACATGAGAACAGCCAAGCTCAGGTCAAGAAAGCCAGCACAACAAGCTCCTCCAGGAGAACCGAGAGCCGCACCCTTTCCTCTCCAGTTCTGCTTTCTGTTGTTGCCAACAACCCTCAGGTGGGCCCTCCACATCCAGCACCATGCTGACTGAGTTCAGCGGGGTGTTACCATCTGACCAGCAGCTGCCAATCCACCACACTGTCTCTCCCCAGCACCCAAGAAAGACCTCATGTCACCCCACTTTTAGACCCTTTCTCCACTCCATCCATTCAAAGCAAATTTGAACAATTTGGAGCCAGCCCCAAATGACAGCCATTTTCCCAGAATGTCAGATCCTGTCCACTGATGCTTCAGGCCACAGAGGCTAAGCCAGAGCGGTATACCTGAGAGGCACAGAGCAGCCTCCTTCACAGATGAGCTTTTGTGGGCATGAGCCCCAGTACCTGCCATACCAGCCAGATGGGTTTAGAACCCCATCCCCTGCCAAGGACTTACACAGCGAGAATGTTAAGCTCCCAAGCCTGTTTCTGCCCTCTGCAATGCGGGGAGACCCCCTAACAATGCATTACAAAAACAAGCTGGGCAGTAGTAGCCGGAGGACTGGCAGAATCTTCAACACAGAGACTCAGTCATGATTTGAAGTGACAGTCATCCTGCACTACCGTTGAGAGATTCAAAGGCCTGTTTGCTTTGCAGCAGATTCAGATGGCTTCATTTAAATTCCCCGTTCTCTTCCCCCAGCAGCTGCCTCCAAGACAGCTCAACCTTGACAGAGACCTTTACCGCTGTGATTTTCACAGCAGCCCTACATAGTCACCCCTTATCTTTCCTAGGAATTAAGTTACTGGGGGCTGACTAGAAAGGAGAGCCCAGCCAAGAGCAGCATTTTCTGGAGAAGCGATGGCAGCGGTGAGGAGGCCGCCGTGTGGGGATGGGTCAACCCCGCCAGCAGGGCTGTTTCTGGCACCATCCACAGACCTCCCTGGAGTCAGCCAGTCCAGCCAGGCTGATTAGACCAATTTGCTCTTTATCTGAGTCCAGCAGATAAAGTTGAAGTCCCAGAGGGTGACAATGGGACGTTCCAGGAAAAGGAGACCCAAGGAATAGTGTCCCCGATAGAGAAGGAAAAGAAAGGCAGAATTCTCCCAAGAGCCAGCTTGTGGGCTTGCAAATGGCTTCCAGGCAAGATGGGGACACTGGGTCTCAGCGTATATCCCACTGGAACACGAGGCTGTGGTCTGCGGCCTCTAGGCAGCAGCATGGACATCAGTCCTGGAGGGTCACTCCAACCCCCAGCTGCTGAGCACCTGCCCAAGTTCTGATTCACTGGCCGGAGGGGGGGGGGGGGGG
>PVJA010002934.1:0-38070 GCA_004027025.1 Myocastor coypus | reverse complement strand
CCAGGACAGCATAGGCTCCATGATGTGGGACCTTCCTGGATGCCATTGTCCTCACTTGTAGAAGGAAGAACTTGGATGAAGCGATTTTCAGCAATTCCCTTCCCTCATGAGAACTCCCTATTGCCATGAAAGGGAAAGAAAACTGTAAGCCTAAGCCCTGCTTGTTCACTCTACTGCTAGAAGCCACATTAAAGATGTCCCCGTCCCCATCCCCACCCCCAGTCCCCATGCTAGTGATCAAACCCAGAGCCTTCACAGTGAGCTACATTTCTAGCCTTCATTGTTTATATCTTTGAGACATAGTTTTACTAAGTTGCTATTTGCCCAGTCTGGGCTCAGATGTGCATCTTCCTGCCTCAGCCACCAAAAGTGCTAGCATTACAGATATGCACCCATTATTTCTAACCCCCAGCCCCCAGACCTCTAACTTATAGACTCCAGAACCAGCAATACCTGTCTAAAGCCTTTACTAGTTGTCAACTTTCCCCTGTGCGTTTGTCTCCTCTTTGCCTCTTCTTTGGATTTAAGATGTGAGCAGAATTTTAGTTCTGTACATGAGACGTTGGTCCTCTGCTAATACCTCAACTAGCCACCTTGTCTTCCGGTGAGTCCCAGAATGGATGCCCACCACCATCTCCCTCTCAGGCTTCCAGATGCCAGCCCCTGCTGGTGTTATTTACCCAGGCTGCCCTGGAAGGCACCCACTTCTTCGGTTCCAGGTTCAACCCATAATCACAGTGGAAAGCCCTAGCAAGCCTTGTCTCTGAATTTCTAGCAAGACTTCTTCTGGCACCCATGCTGAGCCTTGCAGAGCTCCAGGCATGTCTGAGGAGGGAGTGGCCCTGCAGGCAGGCATTCTCATCTCTGCTGTCAAATGACAGCCTCCCCCCAGCCCACAATCCCTTGTACACTCCCACCACCCGATCTCCTCCATGAGACCTGAAAGGGGACTCAGAAAGTAGGTTACAGTCTGGGTCCTACTCCCATAAAGCAAAAGCCGGCAAGGCACCCACAGATTGGTATCTGTCATCGAAGTTGCCCAGTGGTCGTCTCTGTGTCACCCAGGAGCTGTCCTTTCAGACACTTATGCCTTTCCTCATTTCATTGTCACCAACAGATCGTGGAGCTGGCCAAAGACACATCACTCAGGTGCTACAAGCGTGGAGAGACAAGAGCTCAAGAGGAACACACACGGGCCCAAGATCACACCAGCAGCTCTGGTGCTTAGAACAGCGTGGGCCACCCTCGCAGCGTGCAGGGTGCTGGCCTCTGCAGCCAGCTGGGCCATGCGACACCACCTCTCTGATCACTTCCATGCACACAGTAATCACAACACCACAAGAAGTCTTAATGTCACTTGGGGACAAGCATGAGTCCCCCAGCTATAGATGGAGATGAGAGAACACTTTGTATTCTGTAACACGAGGGGGCCTTGGGTAACTCTCCCTGGTACTGTACCTACCAGTAACATGGGTGCCCTCCTAGCCTCTGTATGGTTTTGCTAATGGGGAGCAAGGTCTGAACTCCTGCTGAGAATTAGATTCTTCAAATCCAAAGGCAGAGCTGAAAGATCCAGAGTAACAGTGTTTCTCCACAGCGGTTCCCGGATGCTGGTACAGACTGAAATGCATTCTGGAAACTGCTACAGTCATCTGTGGGATGCCAGTTCCCACTCAGGGAGGAAAGCCTCGGTGAGCTCCAGGAAGGCGTCTGTGTCCTGAACCTATGGGCTGTGCTGCCAGCTCATAAGATGTGACTTTGTGGCATTCGAGGTCAGTGCAGCTCGCTTGTTTAGACCTAGAATTCACTGTTAAGACGTTTTAAATAGGTAAGAGGCTAAGAGTGCCTCTATTCCGGGAGCTACAGACTGGGAGTACACACTCCTTATGTGCGGTCTTTAGGCAAGGATATGATTATCACTTATTATATTCTTAAAGAATAGCTGGGGGAGAGAGAGGAAGAAAGAGAAGCAACATGGGGAGAAGCTTTGGCTCGCGGATGCCCACTGGCTGAGCACTGAGAGCAGAGAGGAAGCCCGCGGGGCAGTGGGTTCCAAGGCCCAGGCCTGAGGCTGCAGGACAGGACCCTTGGGGCCAGGCTGGCCTGCTCATTCCTGGCTGTGTAACCAGACCCAGTGCTGAAGGGTACCCAGGAGGGGGCAGAATGCCAGGAAGATACACAGAGGGATTGAAGAGGATTTTGTCCCCAAGTGGCATCAGCCATTTCCTGGAATCCCTGGGAGTGAGTTCTGAGAATCAGAAGGGGTGGGGACAGGGCCTGGAGGGAAGAGAGGGGCAGACAACTGGCTGGCAGAAGGCTGTGTGATGGGGGGGGGGGGGGCATGGGCCTTGCTCTCAGGTCAGGTCAGGCTGGCAGACTGCACTCAGAGAGACCAGAAGGGACACAGTTCTTCTCCAGCCCACAGTACTGCCTGCTCCCAGAGGCAGCCCCATGTCCGGCAAAGCTCCCACCTCTCTCCCTAACTTGCCTTCCTAGCACATCCTGGGCTTGAAAAGCCTGAGAGATGGATCAGTTTCTCTCTCCCCAGCTGCCTGGCCAGACTGCCTCCTGCCTGTCCTCTCCTCCTCCTCCTCCTCCTCCTCCTCCTCCTCTTCCTCCTCCTCCTCCTCCTGTTCCTCCTCCTGCAGCCCCTCACCTCCTCAGCCCTTCCTTCTCTTCCCATTCTTCCACAGCTTCCACCTCCCCCTTCACATTCCTCTGCCCTGGTTGAGATCTCTCCTTCCATCTCTCCCCAACCCTCTGGTGGTTCCACAGTCACAGCTCCCTGTGGAAGACCGACATGTCTCCTCACCCAGAACGTCCTCCATGTGCCACAAGAGAAGTGTGAGCTGAGACCAACGAAGAGTGCTCCATCTCCAGGAAGGGCTCTGCAAGCTGCCTGTTCGTCTCACTCCAATGTCTTCCCACTAAGGGGACAGCCCACCGGGCCAGCCACCACTCATGGGGAGATCTCTCATTTCCAAGCTGCTTCACCACTGCGCTTAACTTTCCCTCTTTCATTCCTCCCCATTTCCGCCACCAGAACTGAGGAAAGAGGAGGACTGCTTGCATCTGTGCCTCCGTGGTGCCTACGAGCATCAGCTGCTGAAATCATCAAGTTACAGAACAAGACAGGCAGCCTGACACACTAAGCCTCAGGCACTTGGAGAGAGGACCAGTGTCTCTTGATGGTGTGGGAGAATGCCACAAAGACCACATTTCCCAAGCCAACAATATGTGCTCATTAGACCATTCTGGAAAATCTGTGGATTGTGTGTGGAAATCTCACGTATTCTTCCAGGGTTGGCCTAGAAGCCATGTGCAGTAGGGGTTCAGATAAGAACTCCTCCTGGTGTCCTACATGTTAGCTGCAATTGCAGATTTTCTTTAAAGTCATGCAAGTTGAGTACCTCTTCCAGGAGGAATCCTGCATCAGGGCACACTCTCGGGATTGCCTAAAATCAGTTTAGGAAAGACAGGCCTCTTTCCTGAGTGCATCCTTTTATCTCACCTGACTTCTTCCTGGAGCCTGCTGGGTATTGCAAGCAGTGACTGATTTGTAGGCAAGATTTTTGAAGATGACATTGTGATACCCACACAGAAGTAGGGTTGGAGCCTCCCCAAAGTCATCTATGCCCTTGAGCTTGTCTTGACCATTCTTGTAGCTGGCCTTTTCTCCCTTGGGTCCAGCATAGGTGACTTGTCTTGGGACAGCTGCTGTGGAGCTACTGAAAACAATTCTCCTACATTCAAGCAAAAGCCTGCCCTGCCTAGGAGTTAAGGACCTCAAAGTGTGGCACTCCACTCCATTGTTTCAGTCAAGATCTAGTCTCAGGAGATGAAAATCATACCAGTTACTTTAATAGAGAGACTTTAATATGCCAAACAGGTGGCAACTATAAGCAGCTAGCATCCTTGGACTGAACAATTACTAGGATTATTAAGGTTTAAGAGCTGAGAGGTGGACATGCAGAGAATTATGTGTTCAGGAAACCTGCTACTGCTATGGCCACAGGTAGCTACAGAGCCGGGCCTTACAGTCCTACAAAGGCCAAGCCAGACAATTGCTCGTGGCATTTTGGAGTTAGAACCATAAGTCTGCACTCACAAGCTTTAGAGAAGCCACCAGCTGCTTATGGAAAGAACTTCCACTGCCAGACCAAAAAAAAAAGGCCATCAAGATAAAATTTCTCAGGATGGTGAAAAAACATAGGCCACGATCCAGAACTTAAACACATAGGAACAGGATATATAAAGGAGGACAGCAAACAGGAAGCAGCACTACCCCGACCATACCAGGGGATGGTTTCCAAAGATGAGATTAAGTTATTTACCTATATAAACAGCAGAACGATGTGGCCCACAGAGAATTCTGAAGGAAACTGGAAATTAGAAGACAGAGCCCAAACCAAAACGAAGATCTGATTCTATGTGTTCATATCCTTGTGCTCATATTCAAGAATAGAACTGGATTTAGCCAAAATTTAGCTCAGTGGAATAGTGCCTGTCCAGTAAGTGCAACATCCTGAGTTCAAATTCTGATACCTGCCCCCACAAAGACTTTAAAGACTCAACTATAAAAATTTTTTTGGCTGGGGAGATAGCTCAGCGGTCTAATCACCTGCCTAGCAAGTGAAGAGACCCGATTTCTATCCCCAGTACCACATCCTGTGCCAACCCCAGTACCACAAGGTGTGCCATGCTGATCACCAAAACTGTAATCACAGCACTGGGGAGACTGAGATAGGAAGGCCACTATAAGTTCAAGCTGTATAGTGAGAACCTGTATCAAATAGATAAATAGAATAAAGATTTGAGAAAAAAAATTAAAGAGAACTGTTTCTTCTTCACATACAAGTTAGTTTTTCTGGGAGACAATAAAGAAAATAGCCACTTCAGATATCTAACCAACTAAGATACTGACTATGGAAACGTCAGACTATCCCAAAGAGAGAGACAGAGAACTCCAAGGATCTTTCCCGACCACTAGCGGCCATTAGTAGGTAAGAAAAACAAAATCAGAAAGGGGCCAAGCTACAAAATCATGGCAGAATTAGCCTGGGAACTGGAGGCATTCTTTCATTCAGTCTTTCCCAAGCATCTGTTGCTCTGGCCACATGGCTAGGTCCTGGGAAAATGTCCATGAATCAAAGAGTCTGAGAAGTGGGAAAGGGGAAATTTAAGTTGCACTGTGGCAAAGAGGCTCCAAGCTCCTCTCACTTTATTGCATTGGGGTGGAGCTTCATTTTCCTTCAGTTTTCAACAAACAAAATTCACTGAGTAGCTAAGGTTAAATGAGAAGTTTGCAGAAATGATAGTACACAAACGACGTAGACACTCTGTTTCTTTCCATCCTCGATGGCCACAATGGGACCATCCCAAACTTAAGACATCTTGCTTTCTGTGACTCATATCGCCTAAGAACCTTTGTCCAGATGGTTTGGGTGTCTATGTCTCTATCTATGCTTTCCTTAGAAAAGGCTCAGTGCCAGGGCTGGGCAACACAATAGCTCCCCCTGGTGTTTTGGAGGAATGACTTGTATTAACAATGGCAGAGGTCTAACCAAGATGAAAATCAGCAGCCTATCAATCCAGCCATGAAGATAATAAAAAGAACTTTTAATAGATCTAGTGGAAAGCCTCAGAGAGGATGGAGAAGTCCAAATTTACTTTGAGACTGGCAGTTCTTACAGCCTATTCTCCACATTTCCAATGATATAAGGCCAGTTTTTGTTGGTGACAGATAAAAATGTGTTCTTCGATGAAGCAAGCAAGTCAGGAAGATAGACAAAATACTTGGGGGAAAATGTGTCCGCATTTCATCCTTCACCTGAGTTAAAAAAAAAGAAATATGACTTATGCTCACCAGCTCAAGGTCCAACCTGGAAGCTGGACTACTCTAATCTTTGCTTCTCCATCATCTTCTTGTTCTCAATTTTTAAATGTTTCTCCCAGTATTTGCTGGACTCTTTAGGTACAAAGAGACAAAGGAAAAGGAAAACACTTAAATTCTGTTACTCACAAAGTAACTTAAGCCTTTTGTTTATTGAATTTTTTTTTTTTTTTTCTTGTTTCAGAACCCTTATTTGTTTGTTCACTCATTTCCACAGCCGGCTCAGCCCACCCCGAGGGCAGGGCTAGCGCAGCACACGGTGCCGGGGATCGAACCGGGGTCCCCAAAGCCGCCCAAGCTGTCCCAAGCAGGGGCTTCAGACCACTGAGCCATCCCGCCAGGCCCCTGAAATTTATTTAAAGCATTCATTAATGTATGTTGAAATTCCAAAAGTCTCTCACTTACCCAGTTATATTTTCCCACATAATTATAGAACTTTGAACACACATCACCTGATAACATATTTATTACAGAGGTACACAAAAAATAAGGATGCATGCTGTATGGTAAATTCAGAACCTTTAAACACTGGATTAATATTCCCCAAGTTTGAAATTCTTTCACAGGCACCTATCATAGTAGTCCCCCTTACTCACTGGGAATGTTCCAAGACTTCCAATGGATGCCTGAAATCAGGATAGTACAGAACTCCTTGGATGTGTTGATAATTTTTCCTTTTTAGTTAAAAGAAGCATTTCATGGCTTCTGTTGGGTATGTTGAATTGCCAGCATCACTGTTCTTACACGATGGGGTCATTATTAAGAAAAGTAAGAGTTCCTTGAATGCAAGCACTGTGATACTATGACAACAGATCTGATAACCCAGTCAGCCACTAAGTGACTAATGGGGACCGGGTGGCATCTACAGTGTGGATATAGAGGACAAAGGGAGGATTCATGTCCCAGGCAACAGGAAGAAAACAAAAGTGTGAGCTATCATGCTGCTCAGAAAAGCACACAATTTCTAGCTTATGAATTGTTCATTTCTGGAATTTCCCATTTAATCTTTCCATGTTGTTTGATTGTGGGTAATTGAAACCACGGAAAGCAAAACCGAAGATAAAGTGGAGGTGTGATTGTGTGGGTGTTCTGTGTGTATGGGAGGGGGCAGCGTGCTGGAGGCAGGTGCACCTTTTAGTCAATACTATAAAGAAGCATTTTCAGAAGTCAGAGAAGTCAAGGGATCTACAGTGAATCTCATCCTTTCTCTCCTATTCAAACAGAATCATACCCTAACCTGCCTCTGCTGCGCTCCAAATCCTCAAAGCAATATGGTTTTACAACCTCTCTTCGTCACTCACTCTCAGGTCATTGCCAAGGTTCACTGCTAATGCTCCCTCTCTCTCATGGGCAATTTATGGGACTATGGGTCAATAAAATCTCTCTGAAGAGCAATTTAGAAGAAAATCCTCTTTGACCCTATAATTCCATGTTGACAGTTGAATCATAAGAAAATGTAAAAATACTAACAAGTTTCAGTAAAGACACAAATTTTTGCATATGTTTTAAAGTAGAAGTAGACAGAAGTGCCCTGAATTGTTAGATGTTGTCTAACAGATCATGTAAACCCAAATACTGGAACATTATTCTGACACACACGCAGAGACGGGCACAATATTAAAGTGATGCATTTTCTGTCTCAGTGTTGGCTGAGGTCCTAATGAACAGAGAACAAAACAATAGGGAACAAGTATCAAAGCATCGCACATATCAAAGCCCTCTAGGGGACAATTCTTTGGTGCATCCCTCAGAGCTTTATAGAGGGTACCCAGTGGGATTCAACCTCAGCTGAGCAGGAATCAGCTCCATCACATACTCTTCATTGTCTTCCTTCCCTGTCCTACACATCCTGTCCCCTCCCCTCCTTCCTACGATCTGCTTCACATTATTAAACCTGGACCCATATCCATTAGCTCAAGCTCTGTTTGGTGGTGCAGTAAAATTAAGTCATTCCAGAATATAGTATCCCTTCAACTCAGGTTATTGAGTAAGAAAGCAACCAGAAGAAAGTTAGGTCCAAGGAACTTCAGTTTCAGGTTCCACTCAGAGAAAGAAAACACAAAAGGAAAACGTGACTTTCTGCTTGGAACAAGGGAGGGGTCCACTCTGAGAACACACAGGAACTAAAACTCCAGTGAGTAATCCTATTACAATAATATCATCACTTCCATTATTATTTGCAGACACCAGAGTCACAGATAGAGGTCAGACAGGTCCACAGTGCTAGAAACAGCCTCCCAGGGCTAGGGCCTGTGCAAGACACTCCTCCACCCTTCCCAATTCTCTTGCTGCTCCAGCTGTTTAGTAAGGGATTGGGCAGTAGGGATCACAATGTTGTACCCACAAAAATGTCATAATGAGGTCCAGAAGCAGAGGACTGAGATTTGCTTCCAGTGTCCTCATCCCAATCTGGACCCTCAAGTGCATCTAGTTAGAAACTGGTTCTCTTCTTTTCAATCTTTTTTTTTTTTAATTCCCCTAATGGATTTTAAATTGTGCTTCAAGAAAAGGGATTCGGGGGCTATAAAAGAAATAACCCTGATAATTCATGATGCTAGAAATGAAATTTTCCCCATAAGAGATTTGACATTTTCAAACTTTGTCTTCTTGCCTAAATTTCAAATGGGCCTCTGGACTCTGATAAATATGGGAAAGGATACAGTAGAACCAGTCAAGTGTTGACTATCAAAAGTTGGGAACCAAGATTTCAAAGTCAAGTGTCTTCAGGTCCAAGTGAGTTGTAAAGGTAACAGAAGTAGGGATTTGTGAATCCAGTGACAAACAGAAGTATGTGTCTGTCTGCAAGGTTATTTTCTGAACTGTAAAAAAGATAAGTTCCAGAACTGAAAAACAATGTCAATTCTTAAAACCTAGGAGAACCTAAATTTAACATGCAAAGACTTTGCAATGGTAAAAACCAGTTCAAAATTTACTCCATGTTGTTTTGAACATTATGTAAAAGGAAATGCATTGCAAGGCTACGCTGGATTATAGGAGCAAACTTATATACCATAAATTGAAACTCTATAATAATGGGCAATTTCAAAATTTTGAAAAGCAGAAAATATGGAGATTTTAATTAATGGGTTGTGAGCGGGCAAAACTAAACTTGAATTTATAAGTTTATGATCTTGAAAGTAATTTTCTGATAGCACCAACAGCTGATATTATGAGGTACATAGGAAATATGAATGTAATATGACCAGTGTTGCAACATACAAGGTCCTGGTCCTATAAATAGTCCATTAGCTGTCCTCTTCCTGCCATTGCAGTGCTTCGATGTCTGCATAACATCTGGTTTGAACTAGGAAGTTCTGTGCCCCAGCCCCTCTCCCACAAAATGACCCTCTGAACAAGAGCTTACCACTGCACTGCCTGCCACTAGTAGAGAGGCATCCACTGTACAAAGACTCCTGATAGGAGACATAGGTCTTTGAGTAGAAGGCACTGACTACCCCAGGTAATGGGAAAGGAAACAAAGATTGATGTCAGGTTTTGGATCTTCAATATAGAAACCAATCTCTTGGGAAGGTAACAGACTATGAGAGTGGCTAAATTGGTGAAGTGTGGCTCTACTTACCTTTCTCATCAGGGGATAGTAGAAGTGTAATAGTCTGGCTTGAGTCCTAGGTTAAATATATGCTAAGCTGTGTGAACTTAAGCAAGTTAATGATTCAAAGTTTTTCAGTAGGACAATGGTTACCTTGACTATACAGTGAGATAAGATCATAAACTACAGCCTGCAGCCCAAATCCAACCTATAGACATTTTCTTGAAGGTTTATTGGAACATAATCAGGCCATTGGTGTACTACAGATGTTTTACCCATAAAGGCTATCTTGCCTGTTACGTTTCAAGGGACAATCTCACACGATTTACTTGGCTTCTGATCGTTGACCGTATCAGGGCCTTTCATCAGTAAGTACTGAGTGTCACAGACATTACACTCAGCCTACAGTCTTCCTCCAGTTACTACTTTCATTCTAAGTTTAAAGATTTAGACACTGATACAGATCCTCCTGCACTGATGTTGTTCTCATTCTAGGATACAGAGAAGAGCAAAAGTCCTGTGTAGAGCTAGCAAAAAGAAGTGAAGCAGGGAAGGCGATGGCCTCTTCTCTCTTTGCCGTCTCCCCTAGGCTGGGACAATTTATGCATGGCCTTACCACAACCTGTTGCCACACAATGGTGCTATTATTACATATTACCACAGCCAGATGACTAAGATATCTACAACAACCAACATGAGAGGGACTGCAACACACTGCATGATATAATCATATCTGATGATATAACTACCAAAAGATGGACTTCTTATAGTGTTATGGCAATATACTACTGGAAATACATCTGGCGATAATCTGCTACCAAGAGATGAACTTACTACACACTACTCCAAAACATGTGATAATGAACCTATAGCATTAAGCTACTACCACAAGATGTACTTACATCAAATGTTATAGCACTATAGTCTTGTACTGTGAGTTATGCTTACATGCTCTCATACTACAATGATATTATCATCTTACCATGATCCTCTCATATTACTACAATGAACTATCTCAAGACAAGTCTACTCCTGGGCCCAGCGACATACCATATTGTCCCCAACATTATATGTATCTAGTGTATACTAATATTATTGTTATTATTGTAAAGGTATTGCTTTTTAAAAATGGTCCATACGACTATTTGCCATCCAAAGTCTGTTAAGCAGAATAACCTGGAGTTGTTTCTAGGAAAAAAAATTCATTTTCATTACAGCCAACAAATGAAACAAGAGGTGTGAGCTGATGGAAATCTCTTTGTTGTATATCATAATCACCACCCCAGCCCGGCCTGA
Organism: Myocastor coypus; assembly: GCA_004027025.1. NCBI lineage: Eukaryota > Metazoa > Chordata > Mammalia > Rodentia > Myocastoridae > Myocastor > Myocastor coypus. The sequence continues at coordinate 27,331 of PVJA010002934.1, read as the reverse complement.
ATATAACCCAGTTTACAAGGCTTTATCAAACTAGGAATGCCCTCTTCATATTCAGAAAGCCTCTCCACCTATCCCAGACCAAAGCCCAACCATAAATTTCATTAGTAAATCTTCCAAACAGGAAAAACGATGTATTTCCTCCTGACTCACTTGCCTCTCCCTCCACCTACCACACCCCACTATCCTGTTACACGAATAAAAAGCTGGGGTACTCCAGGGATCGCAGATCACTCTTTAGCAAAATAATCACACTCAGAAACACTATTTATCAGACTGCAAGGAAATTTTATTTAGAGACCCAGGGGTGGAATGGAATAGTCAATGTTGATCCATGGTGGTCTCGGGCCTTCTGAGGAAGGGGTTTCACTTTGTAACAAAGGGTGACATGGAAAAGCACAGATTGAAGCAATCTCTTGATTTATGTGGCTAAGAACACAAATGAGAAATGTAAGGTATGCATCCAGGAAACCCCTGTGCTGACAGGATTCTTAAGAGCTTCAGAAATTCTCCAAGAGGTAGATCTAAAGTTTTTCTTCTCTATTAAGCTAATAGGCTCAGGTAGAGGCTCCACAGCAGAGTGAAGAAATGAATGTGGCAGTCTGGTCTTTCTGGGACAGGACTTATGGTGGAAAGAGGGGAGAGGTCAGCAGAGCTGCGTGAGGTAGAGGGGAATGAAGGAAGGGATCGCTAGGGAAGGACTGAAAATCTTTCAGAAAGTGAATGTAGCAGTGTGCTTTTCACAGGGGTATGCTAATTTGGAAAACTGGTAAACGCAGAATTCCTCTAAGAATCACCTGTATAATTACAAAATTTCACCAATACTTTGTCTTTTATTCCTTTTCTGGATTAACATCTTTGCTTTTTGTCTTTCTGGGAATCCTTCAGTTAGCATATGAACACCTATGTCTATAGGCTTTCACCACCTTCCCATGTTCCCCTGCTCTGGCTAGCAAGGGGGTTCTAGGTAAAACAGCCTCTGTCATCTCTCCCTGTCATTCCTTGATCTCGCTCCAAGTCCGTGGTCTCAAAGAAGCTTACCCATCCACTGCCTTTATGGAAGTGGCTGTGACACAGGCCCTCCTGGTAAAGGGAGCTGGTGACTGATGTTGCTCTGTCACAATGGGTGAAATGAGTATGAGAGCTTGCTTGGGTGATTGGGGCAGGACAGATATGTGATTTACAACTGTCCCTTGAATTAGGTGGCTACCCACCCATGTAGGCCCTGGAACCTCCCCAAAGGATACAATCTAAATACAATTCCCTTTACCTATCAAACACATGCCCCGCACTTTCAAAGCCCATGTCTACTAGCATGCTTAGTCTTAGGCATTCCTGGTTTCATTGTCGTATCTCTAGAAAGCTCGAGTAAGGACTTGAATAATTTAGAATTCTAAAAAGGGACTTTATTGATATATATTAATATACCCTAAGCTGCATGTATTTCAACAGCACAATTTGACAAATTTTGACATGGCACACCCTCATGAACCCAACGCCGTAAAGCAAGATCATAAGCACAGCAACAGCTACCAACTGTTCCCATGTCCCTCTAGTCTTTCTTACCCCTCTCCGACCCCTAATGTGGACATTAAAGCTCTTGCCCAACATATTTTTAACTAATACCTCTGTTGTATTCCCCCAAAGTCCCACAGACATAGCGGTTCCACCTCAAGAAGCCTGATGTCTGGGTGGAGGAGACAGGCATACCAATAAAAAGTCCTAGACAGAACCTGTTAAAAGATACAAAATGTGTCCAGAAGGCACAGTATGAGAATTCACAAGAAAGAGCAATTACAGAATTATGGGCCTTTGTTTTGAATTTTGAAAGACATACATTAATTTAATAGGTAACAGTACAAAAAAAAAAAAAAAAAAAAACCCTGCACAAATCACTGGTTTAACAGGAGCACCTGAACTTTTTCTGCTCTGTAAATAACCCAATTTGGCTACCACAGCAGAGATTGGCCAAAGGAGAGAATGGAAGACGGTGAGATGGGGGGGGGGGGGGCAATGGAAACGGATGCAGGGAAAATGAACCCCACTAGCTGACTGGTATACAGTTTCACACTTTTTCTTTACAGGTGACTCACGTGATCAACCTTGCTCTAGGAAATTTCACCAGGCAGCACTTTGAAGGAAAGGAGAGGTTGAAGCAGCTTCTACCGTAATGTAATCCAAGGGAACAAGGCTGAAAACAGGGTTTCTTTCTGAAACAGCGTTTCACTATGCAGCTCAGGCTGAGCTTGAGCTCACTTTGTAGTCCAGGCTGCCCTCAAGCTCACAGCCATCTTCCTGCTTCAGCCTCCTGAGTGCTGGGATTACAGCCGTGCACCACCACACTTGGCTAAAGCTCAGTTGTTGTTTTTGTTTTTTTGTTTTTTCTGGAGAGCAAGAAAAGGAGAGGGAAAAAAGCAGAGTTGCAGGTGAGCTGTGTACAAGCACTGTGAAGGGCCGTAGGTGAGGAGGGAGGGAGCAGCCGGGCCTCTAGGTGGGCACCTGTGCATCACAGAGAGCTCCGTGCCGAGGAACCCTCTGAACTTTTATCAGGAGGCCAGCGCTTTCATCTTGCTCTACACCTACAAAAGAATGCAGCTTTTTCTCAGGAGACCTGGCCTTTCACCTGGAGCATGTCATAGGAAGTGGCAAATAAGCTTGACAAAACCCTAGTTTAAAAGGTGACAAAATTATCTTTAAAAACCTAGAAATCCTCAAGAGGCCTTATATGCCTACCTGCAGAATCACCTGAGGCTCTCCTAACTCAAAGAACATTTTCCACTCAGTTTTGCCTTTAAAAAAAAAAAAAAAAATTTAATACAGGGTCTCACTACACAGATTAGACTCTAGTGATCCTCCCCCTTTAGCCTCCCAAGCCCTGGGATTGTAGACATGTGCACCAGGCCCAGTTTCAATCATCTCAAAGTGCTCCAGAGGCAGGGCTGGCACAGGACACTGGGGATCAAACTCCGGTTACTGTGCTTGCCTAAGCAGGTGCTTTAGTCCACTGAGCTATCTGGCTGACCCTCAGGTTTTGTCTGTACCTCTTTGCAGCATAAAGAATCACTGCCACCATCACAATAGAGTGGTCTACTAGGGAGACAAACATTTCTGCATGGGTGACAGTTGCCACCAGACTCCAGACATCCCTGTGGCATTGTTCTTCCTATTTTCCCCCACAAAGAAAAGAAAAGGAAAGGAAGGGAAAGGAAAGGAAAGGAAAGGAAAGGAAAGGAAAGGAAAGGAAAGGAAAGGAAAGGAAAGGAAAGGAAAGGAAAGGAAAGGAAAGGAAAGGAAAGGAAAGGCTGACAAGGATCAAAAATCACAATAAAATCTGGTTATAATATTCAAAAATATTTAGGTACCCCTTTGTCCTTACTAAAAATGAAGGCTTTGTTTTGAAGATTTCTCTAGACAACTTGTATCAGCTCTCTCTCTGGGAACAGAAGTGTGGAAGGGTGAAGTGGTGCTAAACCTCTGTGCTTTGTTTTTTGTTGTTTGCTTGTTTTTTGTCTTTTTGAAACAGGGTCTCACGATGCAAATGCCTCTGTGCTTTGGACTGCTGGATTCCAGGCTAGAAAGAGTAGCTAAGGAGTTGCTACAGCTAAACCTTTTTGGGGAGAATCTGTCCAGAAAAGTACTGTAGGCAGAGACTGTTGGGCAAGACATTCTTGTCAGCTCAGTCTTCCAGTAGTTGCAGAGTACTGTACAAAATTATACTTTCAAGAACAAGTGGTTCTTCCAGAAGATCTGGTTTTAGGTGTTTTTTGTTTCCGTCATTAAAATCTTCAAAAATTATACTTTCAGCCTGTTGCTTCTTATTCACCTTTAATGGATCACCACTAAGGAAATAAAGGCTCTACAAGCCTACAAAACTAAACTGTGTTGCCCTCTGTTGACCCAACCTTGGTCATAGTTATATCAGACATACTCAAATAACTCAGAAATATTTACCTTACCAGGGTGTTTCACTCTATGGATTACACAGATGCAGCAGAGGTCCCATAAGACTTTATCTAGTGATATCTTAGCCTATGTGAGTTCACACATCGACAGCATCGCCTAAAAATGCTTTTCTTTCGAGTCTATCCTTGCAGGTTCACCATGAGCAACTGTCCTGGTCTCCTCTGGCCCAAGGGCTAACATCAGCATGCAAAGCACAGTCCTATGAAATCATCCATTATGAAGGCACTGGCCTCCATGTGAGGTAGCCTCAGTCTGCCTCTCTGGACATTTCCTCTTGGTGGCTTTTTAAGGACCAGGCATCCTCACAATGAGGGTCCTCAGAGGGTGCCATAATTTGAAGAAGACAAGAACACAGAGAGGAGAAGAGCGGAGAAAGTGCGCAGGGGAAAAGATCAGAAATGTCAGTTGTGGCTCCTCATGGCACAGCGGCAAGAAGCCCAGGCTGTGGAGGGTTGGGAAATCAGCCTAGGATCTGACTTTGCCTATAACCTATGACTTTATCGGAGTTACTCTTCATCCCCAAGCCTATTTGTCGTGGAACTGTGCTCTGTCAGTCCTCCAACTCAAAGTTCCTTACTCCAGTTGGTAGATGGATTAAAACACATTTGTTCCTAAAGATCACATGGAGTCAAATAACTTAATACTGGTGGTATTTTTATAACACCTCTTCCAAATGTCCTGGGATGCAGCTCCCTTTTATCTTTAGGCTGTAGGAAACCATAGTCTTAACAGATTCTGAGAAAGAACACCTTCTTAACTACGTTCTAGATAAGAAGTAAGAGTGATGTAAAAACTACATGGACCATCCTAAAATGTGTGTGTATGTGTGTGTGTGTGTGTGTGTGTGTGTGTGTGTGTCCATGTGCATTGTACAAAAGGTATGGAAAGTTATTTTTTCAAAGTCCAAAATAAGAACAACTGAAAGTTTGCAACGTATCAAAATAAAAACTTATTTGTCCAGTGGACTTTGACATTCACAGCCTATCTCTGAGAAGAACACGCTACTCTCCCCGCCTGTGCTGCCTTCCCCTCCCTGTCCCATTCCCTGTGATCCCAGCGGTGCATGTATGAGAGACAAGGCTAAGTGCAGAGTCGAGGACAGACCTATTTCTGAATCAAGGTGAGAAGGCTATGTGGGCCAGTGAGCAGTCTGCTACCTGGGGACCAGCCGTCTGGTCATCCTTGGCGGTGCTGCCTCTGACAATCCTCAGCACCCCAAAGTAGCAGGGAAAGTGCTCCACACTTGTGATGTCTCCCACCTTTCAGCCACCCAATCTCTGTGCTCCCAAAAAACAGGAATTGTTCAGGAACAATTTGGGAATGTAGCAAAAAAGATAGAAGAGGAGGGAACTCAGGAAGAAAAACTAACAAAGTTCAGGAAAAACCCAGATTATTGGAAGAAGCCAAAATATCCCTGCATTTTCCAGAGTTAGTTGAAAAAGGCCAGTGGAGCCACCTGCGCCCAGGTCTGTGGTCTCAAGTCTCTCTTGGACCCTGGCTGTGCTCTAGGCTCTAGGCTGCCTTAGGAGATGCATCTCTCTGGGCTGCTCCTCCCTCCTCATGCCCATCCCAGAGCCCTCCTTCTGCTTAAACAGCACCAACACTTGTAACCATACAAAAAAAAAAGACAGGGTGTGCATGTGAACGGGGTGGAAGGTCCCCACTCCTCAGCCGAGGTCAACATCTGGAGAGACTTAGGTTTCACAGAGGGACTCAGGCTGAGTCATCAGTCTGTGTAAAGGCTGTCAGCAACTTTTCCAGGCTCTCTCTTAATAAACCCCCAAATCCCAACCTGCTGGAAAGGTCCAGCCCCTCTGAGACATCTGTTGGACTCCCCAGGAAAAAAAATAATAATAATGGAATACATTTGAATTGCAGAGGTGAGATGGGACCCAGCTAGAGATCTGACTTCCAAATCAATGACATCCTCATCCTATCCTTCGGAAGAATGAGGCCAGTGGGCTGTGTGCCCCTACCTGGATTGTCCTCCTTGGAAATAAAAGCACCATATGCCCATCTACCTGTATCCAGAAAGACAACCTTCAGTCCCAAGATAGAAGGCACTGATAATTCCTCTTTGAAAAGAGAATTCACTGTCTTTCTATGTGTTAATAGCAACCAGAATATATGCATTTCCTTTCAACAATCAGAAATAAAAATTAAATCAAAAAAAAAAAAATGTCAGGAGAACAAAAGTTGAGTCACACTGGGGAAGCTGAGGTGGGAAGGAGACAGTTTTATTGCGCTGTCTCTGCTCCTCCGCTGCTGGGTTATTTGAAGTAGTCTACACACCTGCTTTGTGCTTTTTTCCACATTCTAAAAAATGTTAGAAGAAAAGATGAGAGTGTGCAGATTGGAGTAACCTAAGGTTCTCCAGGGAAGGCCTCACTCTGGGCCCTCTAAGGGTCAGGAGTGACCTCATGGGGCTCCACTTAAATTGCCATCCGCTCCTGCAACCCTGGGGCAGAAATGGAAAGAACAAGAGCAGGCAGCAGCAGGCCAGTGCTCAACTCTGCTCTGTCCTCACTCCAGGAGGTCCGATGCAGGAGCCAACCAGAACACCCCCAAGCCCCACCCTGCCCTGGCTTGTTGAGTTGCCTCCCCAGTGGGGCTTCCTGCAGCTCAAGTTTCTCAGCATGGGTGTCTGGAACCAGGGCAGTTTCTCCACCCTGTGCACAGCGGGGAGGGTGGGGGTCTCTTGTTTGTTTCTTCCTCAGCTCTCAAGTCTGGCTCTTCTTTCCCTGTGACCTCAGCTTCTCCTTGGCAGAGCTTTTGGGGGTGGAAGGCATTGGGGAGAGAAATAGTATCTGGGGTTCAGGACCATCCACAAAACCTCTCTCCAACCTAAGAGGTCAGTTCCTCTGTAAACATTCTAGTCAGTAGAGCTGGCCTCAGAAAGCAGTGCCGAACAGAACAGCAGCAGGGTGTCATAAGGCAATGTCCTTTGCTCCCTTCATTGTCCCCTCTTGTTCAGTCACTCTGATCGTGGTGGACTGGCACTCCCCATGATAAGCAAAAGCAACTAGACCAAACAAATAAGTCCTGACCACCTACTGCGGGTTATGCCAGCATCTGTAGGAAGCACAGTAGATGAAAAGACATAATCCCTAACTACAGGGAGTTTCCTACCAAGCCAGATCTCCTCAGAGACCACCCAGCCCAGAGCCCAAGTTCAGAGCAGTCCATCAAGACCAGAACCATGATGTACTGCCTCTTATTGAGACCAGTGCCACACACGTAACATAGCAATCAAGACCCAAAACAGGGTTTCACGTAATGAGCATCTGTGGTCTAGGCTTGAAGGCCAATGTTACAAGAATGAAAATTTAATAAGAGAAGTCTTTCTTGGAGGTGGAAGACAAATGGAGAGGAGCAGGAAAGCTAAAAAACATATAAAACTTTTTATTCATTCACCAAATGCATGCCTCAAATACTGAGATCCTGTTCTGTGGCAAGACCTTTTAATACCCAGGGACTATACAGAGATGCATGCAGTTGGTGAATGCGTGCTTTCATGGAGGTCCTTCGTTTTGTGAGGCTCCCCACAGAAAAAACAACTGAGCCAGAGTGGCCAGAGAAGTTCCTTCAGCTACAAAGCAGGGTAGCAGCCTGTTGAATAGACCTCTTTGCCCTTCCTAATTCCTGGAAATTGGGTACCATATCAATGCACATTAGAAAGTAAGGGAATGGGCCTTGAACCACATTCCTCTATTGAATTCTTGCTGACCAAACAAAACAAAATCCACCAAGTCCTACATGGTCAGTTCTTGAATGAAGAAATTAGCAGTTGAGAAAAAGACAAAAAAAAAAAAAAAAAAATTAGTTAAGTCCTATTGAAAGTTGTTTCCAAGAGTGTAGTATGAGTTACACAGGAGTAAGTTGCTAAAGTCATCAGGCACATAGGCACCATGTTCATAATCACTCCATGCTTCTGACTGGAAACCATGAATACAGCACTATGTCTTGAGCCAAATATTCAACCATCTCTCTCCTAGTGCCTGGCCTTTAGCCCTTTGAGGGGCACAGGTATCCAGAGAACTGGCTGCTTTACACAGAAACAAATGCCACAGCTTTGACACCAACTGCCAGCACCTCCTACATCCAATCTGTCACCAAGATTTTGTCCCTTGTGTGCCTCTCTAGGTCTCAATCAGCGCCCTCCCCAGTGTGTGTCTAAGCTGCTATCAAATCTGTCTGAAACCACTGCTATAACCAGAGCCTGTCCTTTTATGTGCTGAGTTCCTCCATTCAATCCCTGAGCCAGCCAGTGGCCTTAATCTCATCAGAACACCCTCAACATTTTTTAGACTTCCTGATGATACTCTTGAGGCTGGTTCCTGCCTCTCCCCAGTCTCACCCAACATCACGTTGGGTACTTCCCTTTGACTGCTGGAGCCAGAATAACCCCCTAAGAGATCAACTACACATCTCTATTGATACCCGATTGACTCTCTGTCCTCTTGGGTAGAAGTTCCATGTACCCCAGATCTGTATTTGTACCCACCCTATTTTCTTAACACTTAAGTGCACAGTGTATTCTTTATGAATAATAAAGATTTATGGCTAAAGTTCTAAAAACTATCAGGACTATGGTTCTCAACCAGGGTTACTTTGTGCCCCACCCTCCTCCAGGTTCCCAGAGGGATAGGTAGGCAATATTTGGAAAGTTTCTTGGCTCTATCTTGTGAAGTTTCTACTGGCATCAGTGGGCGGTCACAAATAATGTCAAACATCCTACAGTGAATAGGACAACCCACAAAAATTTACCCAGCCTATGGTGTCGAGTATCTGCCTTGAGAAAGCTTGAGTTAGATGAAAGAGAAGGGAAACATGTATTGTGATTTCCCAAATTGGATTCCCTCCAGTCATGTTTATAAAACTATAGTATCTTTGTTATCCCTATTCTTAGAGACAAACATGCGTCCACATACACTGACTTTTAAAAGTCCTAGTATTTTAAATGACTTATACTCCTGCAATGCACTAGGGTTTACTCAGTAATACTTATCTGGAAATTTTCATTTGATCTATAAAGACTTCCCAAAGCCCAGCCTTGAGCCGCACTAGAGGCCACCTCATTTGACAAATCTGGTCAAGGTGCAGCAAAGCCTAGTGATGTCACAAAAGAGCCACACCCCTTTGCAGTCATAATGCCTAAGGCTTTAAATACCCAGACTCCCAGCCTCCAGGCCTTGCAAGGCTCCTCCCTGTCTTGGCAGAAATGGCAGTGCCAACTAGCCGCAAATTGAAGAGCCATGCTATAAAGAGGGGCAAGAACAGAACTCACAAAGGTGTCAAGAGAGGTGGCCTCAAAAGAAAATACCGGAAAGGCAGTCTGAAGAGTAGGAAACGGGGTGATGATGGTGAGTCGGGGGGTGGGAGAGCAAAGCAGTGGTCCCTAGGGACATAGGGCTTCCCCAGCTATCTCTCCTGGGGCGGCCCTCATGTCCTGAAGCCTCAGCCTGAGGCTAACTGACAACTAAATTCCCATTAGGGCAAGCAGGGTACTGAGGTGTGTTCTAACGTGTCACCCTGTCCTTTCTCTATAGCCAACCGTGCTTACCGCTCCCATGTTTGACCAGCCAGCAGGCACTGCCCTGGTAGACTTCAAACATCACCAGGCAGGAACAAAGGCAACAGAAGGGGGACTACCAAGGAGACCTGAGATTAGAGTACAAAGCCAGAGAAGAGCCATCCACCTATCAAGTGTGGGTTAAATGCCAGATGGAACAAAATGAGGAATGTATATTGGCCGTTTCTCCAACAACTCAATAAAATTTTGAAAACTGAAATGCTTCTTAGACTTAATAGCTGGAAGATGGGTTCCTGAGCTAGGTGGGCCTGCGCAAGAGTTGAGTGGTCTGAGGTCATTAAGCATGACTTGGGAAATGCTGAAAGCAATTTGTCTTTACAAGTCCCATAGTGACCCAGCTCTGGCCTGAGCTATCACCACCTTGAGGTTTTTTGGGAAAGAAATGAGCTTTGAGTGCTGATAAGCCAGCACTATAGTTGTGACTAACTGTGGCTTAATAACTGGGGTCATTTACCTAGAGATATTGAAGGAACTCCATACCAACCATATGCAGGCCCAGCAAGCTACGAGAACATGGGGGGGAAAGCCATGCTGGTACAAACGTCATGGAAGTGGTTAGGCTTTTGGCTTAGGATGGACAAGAGGAAGCAAAGATGTTGCTTGGGAGAGTCCACTCCATTATAAATGAAACTTAGATGTGTCTGGAAGTAGGAATTACCTCAACCTGGGTGGACCTTATTGATCATTTGGCACACAAGCGTCCTTGGCTATAGAATTGGCTCTGCTCCTTACTTGGACCTTGGGTTATGATAGGGTTTATAGTGTCTCTGGCCAGCAATCTGACAACACCTCTCAGTATCTATCCGCTCAGAAGGGTAATTTTAATGAGTGCTTCCTATTGCCTCAGAGGTCATAGCAGGATGGAATTGAGACTCATATTTACACTCAAGAACCAGCCACCCACATGGAAAGGTTTCTCATGGAAATAAGAAAGGCATGAGGTCTAACACCAAGTTTCCAATAGTGGAAGGGTAGAAGGGCCTGTCTTCCTGCCAGAGAATAAGAGAAGGAGAAATCCTTTGTATTTTTAAGACTATTGAATTTAAAGTCCATGCAAGTGTAGGACAGGAAGACTAAATGCGGTATACCCCCAAGGGTCAAATTCAAAATGTTCATTTCTCAGATCATTCCAACAGAAAAATTCAGGTCGTTTCACTGGGAGTAATATCTTTCAGGAGATTTTTTTTGGAATTTTGGTATACATAGTCTCATAATCCTGGAGAAAATACATAGCACTCCAGAGCTATTTTCTTCTCAAATTGTGTGCAAAATCATCTTTCAATCTGGCATGTAGACACTTTAGCTCACCTTTGCCCTGAACTTAGCAGCTGATGTATGCACTGAACCACCGAGCTTTACCTGCTTTCTATAAATTCTTTTAAACTTATCATCATTATAGGTTGGGTTCCAGGAAACAGAGGCTGAGGCAGAGTTTGCTATCAAGGTTCTTACTGGAAACCAAACTTGTAAATGAAAGAGAGAGGATGCAGGATTATTCAGAGGAGGGAAATAAGCTGGCCAAATCCATTAGGAAGGACCACCAGCTGGTTCCACACGTAAGGCCGTGATGTCCAGGCCTTTAACCCATTGTCTTGCCATCTTTCAGATTGCCAATCTGTGCAAAGGTGACCTCTTCATAAGGCACAGTCAGGAAGAGCTAACCAAGCCGTGTGCGTGGTTCATCCCTAATAACTGCAGTATGCTGGGAGGCTGAGCCAAGAAGATTGCAAGTTCTAGCTCAGGCTAGACAACTAAGTGACTTAGATCTTGTCTCAAAAAATAAAAGTTTAGAAAAAATGGTTGTGGGTGTAGCTCAATGCAAAGGCCCTGAGGGTACCTAGGGCAGCTATAATGCTGAGAGGATGGCATTTACTTCCTGCAAAAAAACTTGTTATGACTGGGAAGTCAGCCAGGTTATAGACTATTAGGATCTAATCAGATGACATCAGCTGACTCAGATGAAGAGACTTCCACAGAGGAAACATTTGCTGAGCACTTAAACCCTAGCACTGCTGGCAGTAATGTCTTGCACAGGAACTTGAAGAAAACTAGACCTGTGTTTGGTGGATGGGTCTCCTGGTTAAGGACTATGTTAAAAAGGATCACAGCTATTGCTGAAGCCTCAGGGACAAATGTCCTGCTGTTTCTCTAAGCTCCTGCTGGTGCTCATGATGGCCACACTCAAGTAGAAGCAGACAGACAAAGAACCCAAGGGCCAGGCTCTGGGGACATGAAGGGACAGAAACAAAGGACAGCTCTGAAAACACAGCAGTGAGAGTCAGGGATGCGATGCAGCAGCACAGCATTTGACTGGTTAGCATGGGGCCCTCAGCTTGATTCCCAGTACCAAAAAAGAAAATAGAAAAAAAAAAAAAAAAGAAAATATACTAGAGGTAAACGACCCAATTTTGTAAGGGAAACATCTTCCTTTGTGGGACTTGTAAGTCTGTCATTTCAGCATCTTGTCTTCTCCCACAGAGAAAAAGAGAGAGAGAGAGACAGAGAGACAGAGAGAGACAGAGAGATAGAGAGACATACAGAGAGCAAGAGAGACAGAGACAGAGACAGAGAGACAGAGACAGAGACAGAGAGAGAGAAAGAGAGAGAGAGAGAGAGAGGAGGAAAGTGAAAACCAAGTTGTCCAGAGTTCCTAAACCTTTATGTAGTGTGAAATGTATCCTCCTGTCCTTCACATGACTGTACTATAGTACCCCCAAAGCCAGACACTACAATGTTCTAATATAGTGTGTATTTCTACAATTGCCTAAACATGGAGATGGTCATTATGAGCAAGCAAAATGCCCGAGGATGGCCAGAGCAGAAGGGCCCTCTCCTGGTGACTTCAGCCTTCACCCTCTTGGACAAGTTGGGAAGAAATGACTGCCACCCAGAAAGCTCTGCTTTGCGGTAGGAGCATTTTCCAGGCCCACATCCTGGAAATTTTCCAGAGCTAGTGTTGACTTAGTCCCTGCCCTCCAGGAACATTCATTCTGTCCATCTTCACAGCCCCTAACCACCCCAGCACCTGTGAGTCTTTTGACCCTGGTGACACTCTTTGGGGCGACTGGAAAACTTCACTCCCTGCGTGACTTTTCTCCATCTCCCAAACCAAGGAAGGCTTTGTTCCTCTCCCAGTTTTCTCTGGAACGCCATGTCCTGAAGTCATTGCTGTTTGGCCTTTTTGGAAAGTGAAAAATCCAACCAAAAAAAAAGTTTTAAAGATCTTGCCCATACTCCTTTCTAGGTCACGTTGACCTTCGAATTATGAGCTGACTTAGATACAGGGCCTCTGCTCCATACTCTACAGGATCCCATGGGAGTGATAAAATCCAAAGGACCCCTGTGTGGGTGAAAGAGCTTTGGGGAGCGCAGCTGACCCCCATCCCACACCCCAAGCATCCTCCGGATGACCTCGGGTGGAACCTTCATGTCTGGACAGCCAGCTGCAGACAAACAGGAAGTTCTGGAGAAATGCTCAGAGCTGCGCTGGGGAGGTGAAGGCAGGGATGGCAGCAGGGAGGAGGCTGGTGCCCTGGGGGGTAGTTGGTACAAGTCAGACACAGACTGGGGCTCAGCTGTCCAGGGTCACCCAAAGTTTCTGTCCTTAGACACCCAAGCATGCCAGCAGCCTGAAAACTCTGCCTCACGCTGGCTGCACAGTGTGAACCTCCATGGTCAAGCCTATCGCAAGCCAATGACCAGAATGAGGAGGATCTTAGTTTCTGACCTCCAGGACCTCGAGGTCTTTTTTTCCAGGTCAGTTGCTTCATCAGGTTCATGAGTGGTAAAGCTAGCTACTTTGCTCCAACAGAGTCAGCCTCTCCTCACGTCTGGCCCTGCCATTGCCCTCTCCCTCCTCAACCTTTCCTCAGCCTTAACATGTGAGCTGTTTGCTGCCATCATAGCCCCATGCCACAGAAGGGCTCAGAGCAACACTCTGTCCTCCCTATCCCAGTGCAAAAAGAATACTCGGAGCTGAAAATCACTCCTGAGGTTCCTCCCTGCCCCTCCTCCCGCTTTTTGACCTTAATAGGTCTATCCTGCTTTTGCATACTTCCCTCCTGAAACTAGAGCCATGCTTTCTCTTCCCACAGCCCCACCATCACCCGGGCAGAAGGGCCAGGCAACCTGGATGGTGGATCTACTGTAAGATGAAGCAGACAGGCCTGGGGGAGCCAGACCTGCGTCTGTATGCCCACACTTCTGCAGCACGATCTTAGGTGATTTTTCTACCCTGCATTAACCTCATCTTCTTCTGCAGATTATCAGTCATAATATCCATCTCATGGGACACCTGTGAAAGCTTCAACTGCTATAAAGGACAAGTCCTGAGCTAGGAGACTTCATGTCCTCTGACAGTTGGCCCTCTAGGGAATCGTTGCACCTGTCTGATCTTAACTCATGATTTCACTGCCAGACCTCAGGCTTGGCCACGCTGCAGCAGGCTGAGCACCAGATGCATGAGCAGATTTCTGCCCCAGGGCCGGCGTGCTCAGCCTCCCATTGTGACCTGGCACCTCTTAACCTTTTCTGAGCCTGCTGCCTAGATGAGTTCCTCAGATAAGAAAACATGTCTTCATGGAGCTTAGGTCTCTCCTCTGTAAAATGCAGGAGCTGAGGATGGCCTTAGTTCTCCAACCACCCCGTAGATTTCCAGAGCAAGGCAAGCTATGCACCCAAGTGAGGGACATCGGCATGGCATGAGGACATGGGAACAGCCACTGTGGGAAAAAACAAAAAAATCCATGAACCAAATTTATACTTTAATATGTTGTTACAATAAAATCTGAGTATGGATATTGATGAAGTGTGACCAATAATGAATTAATAAATTCATTAATTAGGCCCGGGTTTAATTTTCTTCCACGAACAATAGGAAAGACTAAGCCGGGCATGGTGGTGCACGCCTGTAATCCCAGCACTCGGGAGGCTGAGGCAGGAGGATCAGTGTGAGTTCAAGACCAGCCTGGGCTACAAAAATGAGTTCAAGGCCAGCCTGAGCTGCATAGTGAGACCCTGTCTCAAAAAAAAAAAAAATAGGAAAGACTATACTTAGCTATGGAGTCCTTAGATGTAACCACACAGGTGTTTTCATGGAACAGACATAAAGAGCTCAAGTTGCATCCATGGGAATGACCCTCAACAGTGCTGTTGAATGAAGAGCGGAGGAGGGGATGCAGTCACAGACTGTGGTCCTCTCATTGATTAAAGCATTGCTTCCGTCACAAACACAGAACAGCAGCACAATAGGTGTGCGGTGCTGCTACTTGAAGTCCAGTGTGTATAAAATCACCTAGGAAAACTACCAACATGCAAGTCCTGATTGTGGGTCTGTGGTTATAGGTAGTTCCAGGTGGTCCTGATGCTCCTGGCTCAGAGACTTCTCAACAAATACCCAGGATGCACAGAATACGCAACAGGAAGCCCAAAGAAGAAGCCCTAACTACGCCCTCCAGGAATATCCATGGCAACTCATCACTGCTCTCTGGAGTCGATCATGCTTCCCAGGGAGATCAGAAGAAAGAATGAGGGAAGACATGCTCTCAGGCCCCTTCCAATTCTTTAAAACTCTAAGAATCTACAAGACTAAAGAGACAGCCAAGCAGCCATTGCCCCTCTGACTTCTCTCAGGTCTTTCAAGCAGCACTGTCAGGTCTGGAGAGAGGGCTGGGCTCATCCAGCTTGTGTAGCAGCCTTGCAAACCTGGCCCGGCCACACCACCAGCACAGGAGGATCATATGTCTCCTTCCCAAGGAAGAAGGGAAAAGAGAGGCAAGAAAACATCCTGCACACAGTAAGGCTGCTCCACCCACGGCCACCACCGGAGCTGTGAGAGGGAATCCCTACTATACCCACTCGTTCTTCCCCCTTTCCTTTGGTTTGTTTTCCAAGGCTGCAAGTCAGGAGCCCTATGCTCCCCACTTGCTGCGCAGAGTGTACCCATTTGCATTGGTGTCTATAAACTGAATGCCTCCTTCAACAGTCACCCTGAGGATTCCGGAGCCCCATGTAACACAGCTCTCATGCAACCCATACATCATAAATACTTCATAAATATTTGTTCCCACCCAGAGTGCCCTTCAACTTTAATCAGAAACAGGGATGCTAAATGTCTGCAGAAGGATCTATACCATGTAGCTCTAGACAGTTGTCCTGGCTACTGAGCTATTGAGACCTCCACACTACTGAGTACCTGGCAAGATGGGCAATGCTTACCACCAGGAATTGTGTCTTCATGGCCTCACCAGGGTTGCTAGAAAGAAAAGGGATTCTGTGCCTCCTGCTTGAGGCACAGAAGCCCTTTGTGTCTCCCAGGTGAGGGGAGGGTGGGGCCTCAGGATAGGGCAGCACTGGTGGGTGGGCTGACCCCGCAGCCTCGGTTTCATCTAAAGTTAGCTGGCTTCATGCCCAACCTGGTATGTTGTAAGGGCAGGTGGGTGGACATGCCCTCTAAGGTGGAGACAGGTGTGGGCAAAGAGCACAGGCCTGGAAAAAGAGAGACGTTCTTTTCTTATTGCTTTCCGCTTTCATTTTCACTAATTAAACTCTGCTTTTAAAACTCTCAGGTTTAAAAGGGCCAGGATCTATTTTCTGTGCTTGTTTCCTCATCTAACAGGCTTAGCCTGAGAAGGGAATGACGTCCTCAAAGGACACCACTCAGCCTGTCTTCTCCATCTCCCACGTAAAGCATAGGTAGCACTTGCCCCGACCACACAGAAAACAAATGGGTACAACCTGAAGACTCCCAGGGACTGGAGAGACCTTTGTCTTTCTAAGTCTACTGACTTTCTATGACACTATTTGAAATGTAATGAAAGAGGAACCTCCTTGTAAAGAGCACTTTTGAATCTCTCACCTTATTCTGAAATTCCTGCCATAGTTTACAACACAGCTCCACAGGGTGGAGGTCTCAATAGCTCAGCTTTTAGTAAAGTTCTGACTAGTCTGATAAAATGGGGAGCTCTTCCCAGGACATAGGGAGCTGGAGCATGAGGCTGACTCGCCTTCAAGAGAGACAGCGGGTTTCAGACCTGAAGTGGTGCTGAATCATAGAAGAAAACTGTGACACACAATTCAGCCAGGAAGTCCAACTGCTCCCCTTAGCTGTCAGGAGACCATGGGGTAGAGCTTGGGCAGCCCAGGCAGGGACTCAGGACCCTCTGAAGCACTGATTATTGAAACAAAACCAAAAAAGCTAAGGGCAAAACTATAGACCTTTCTCTTTCATGAGTTATGTTTGCAGTACCTAATGCTCAGCTCCTTGTGGGGAGCTGACAGGGCACGCAGAGCACATCCTAACTCTTTCTTCATCCCCTTTCCTTCCTCTCCCTCCTCACTCTCAATCCCCTTTCCATTTGAGAAAGGCCTATCTTCCTACTTCCTGCTATTTGTCTGTTATTTTGTTCTTTGTTTTTAATGTAGGCTTCTCATAGAAGAGAGGTAGTTAGATGATATTTAAGTTGTATGTCAAAGGCATATTCAGTGAAGATACAAATGGACAAGGCCTTGGACCGTGAAATTTCACTGTAGAATCTGCTATAATTTCAACATTACTGTCCCTTCCAAATTTACATATGGCCCCACTTGCAAACCAGAGTACTCAGTGTTTTCCCTATTTCTGGCAATGCCTGTACCCCCAAGTAATAGTAAAGTCAGTGAGAAATAAAAGGTTAGTTTATTTGAGATTATACCCAGTGGCCATGGAAGATTAAAAAAGAGATTAAACCCATGTTTAAGTGATCTCTGCTCATGGACCTACAAAACATTCTGACTAGTCTTTTTATAATTACAAACTTTAAAAAAAAAAAAAGGTTATAAACTTCCAGATCCTTCTGCTAGTGTCTCAATAGCTGTCCAAAATATTAGATATCAAATCAATGGTATGTAAAATGCTCAGGTCCCCAGACTCTATCTTTGTCACCTTTGTTAAAGTTATTACTGTTTACTTGGTAAAAATCATTTTGACTGCATTTGTAATTATCATGTTGATGTTATTATTTGGCCTATGTATGTTTCTTTGGCTTTGTCTTCTCCAGATTAAAAGCAGTTCTGTCTACCCAAGATAAAAATGCCTGGTGTCTACTGAGGGTCTGTAAATAGAATCTCTGGAGAGTATCTCTGACTGCCAGTTCACAACCATGACCCCTTTCAGCCTGAAGAATCCAGAGTAGTCATCGCCCATGGTCCCTTCACAGCAGTTCAGCTCACTTCATCAGATGCGAGGAAGGTTGTAGGCAGCTAAATTAGACAGAAATATTATAGGCAGTTAGATAGGTCCAGGCCCTCAGGGACGACGAGGAAGACAAGGTGACTTTACAAGTATAGACAGACAATCCTCCTCTGTGGGTGATTTCAAGACAAGAGTAAACAAGTGCAGCCACATACTTCCCTAGGAATGGGCATCAGGGATTGATATGATAAATAAGTATCAATCACCCTAAAAGAGCCTGAAAGAGTCACCAGCCCAAGACCAACAGCAACAGGCCTTGTTCGGTATTCTTGCCCGCTTGCTACATGACTTGTTTCCTCATTTGGTACTGGATTTAATCAATTTTACATGAGCAATGATGCTTGTAATCTCATTGGCTGGCCATACTTTTGTCCCACCTCATGCCCACCTAAGTGAATTCCCATGTTCTCCATCACCTTAGAGCCACCTCACCACATGGCTTTCCTCTATAAAAGTCCCTGGAAGAGATAGATTCCCAGAGACCACCCACTCAGCGACCCCCTCCTGTCCCTCTCCCAGACAGGAGCTTTCTTTCCCATAATAAATATAATCTGTTCATTAAGAAAAAAATGATAAAAGCAATCAAACTTATGTAGGAACTTAGTCCCCTGTGTAAAAGCATTAAGAAGCCTTCAGGAGATGATCATACCTTAAGGGCTTTACCTTCATGGACAGGATTAACACCCCATTAAGGATCTGGGGGACAAGCTAGGTAGAACCCCTTCTGCTCTTCTGCCTTCTGCCATGTGAAGACATACATTATCTGTCCCCAGAGAGGAACATGATGATTATCTTCAAATTAGTTGTTTAGATTATCAAGTGTTGGCATGCAAAATTGGTTTTTTAAAAGTTATAAGAAATTTAAAAGGTCAAACCAGTGAGATAGCTCAGTAGACTAATGCACCAGCTTAGGCAAGCTTAGACAAGTGCAGGGACCACAGTTCAGTCTCTGGCACCACATGCCATGCCAGCAGCATCTCTAGAGCAGGCTGAGCCGGCCAGAGTCCAGGTGTGGTGGCGCACACCTATAACCGCAGCACTGGAGAGACTGAAAGTAGGGGGATCATCACAAGTCCAAGCTACATAGTGAGACCCTGCACAAACATATACATAAGGAGAAAGGAAGGAAGGAAGGAAGGGAAGGAGGGAGGGAGGGAAAGAAAGAGAGAAAGAAAAATGAAAAAGAAGAAGAAAAAAGTTAAGCATTAACTGTTCCTTTCAATAGACCAGCAGAAATCAGCAGTACAATTATCCAAGCGCTCCTACATATATACCAAAATGTATCCTTTTCCTTTCCTTATTTCTTTCGTCTTTTTCTTCATCTCTCTTGTTCTTGATCTTAAACGTATACCTTGATCTTGTACTTCCTGGGCTCCATACTGGTGAGAAATAAATTTCTGTTGTCATAAACTACTGAGTCTCAGACATTTTGTCATAGCATCATGAACTGAGGCACACAGAATCTGCTCGAGAGAAGTCCTTAGAGCCCCTCAGAAAGAGGGCTCAGGTATGTCCAGGGAGCAGGTAAAGCATAGAGCTACTTAAATAATAAAAATGGGCCATTGTATAATTCTAATACAGAACTCTCCCTTGTAGTACACCCTAGGGAACTAGTCAAAATAGATTACCTACATACCATAACATCCTATATCAATTAAAAAATACGTATGTATGTGTTTATGCATAGACACACACACACACACACACACACACACACACACACGTATTTATAAATAGATTTCCAAGTCATATTATTAGGGTGAAAAAAATAAAAAGAGCATCATATACACTATAATCTCCTTTAATCTTAAGAGGAAAAACTATTTGTATTTAGGAATAAATTGAAGAAATGTGCCTATTATACATGATATACAAATATATATACATATGTGTATGTATGTATATATACAAACTCATATAAACACACACACATAGTTGCGTAGACTTTTAAACATCTTCACCAAACTGTTGACAGCAATCATCTCTGGGAGAAAAATGAAATAAAATCGTGAACAAAGAAGACTTTGGATTTTTCTATAGTGCTTCAACTTTATTATCTATTACTTCTGTAATTAACTATTTGTTTTTTAATTTCTTCAAGCTGCAAGCAATTTCTTGCTGGCAAGGAATGGAAACATCAACAGCCTGTGAGCATAGAGACCCTTTGTTCTGAGCAATTGCCCAAGTGAGCCTTTCGAGGGATACAAATGCGCTGTCTTCTGCACCTAAGATGTGCTTGCCAGGAGGAGAATTCTTTGGGGGTGCTGATATTCCCTGTGGCAATGTGTCTCTATGTTGGTGCAGAATGGACTGGACCTGGAGGGTTTAAGGACATGTGTCCTCACTGCAAAGGGAACAAGGACCCAGAGGAAGGCTGTGCCACTCATGATTCACCAACAGCCCTGTACTGGCACTCTACTCCCTGTGGCTGACCTTACAGGACAGGAATCCCAGAACAGTCCCTTCATGAGATCTTTCATGGGACTCTGGCTGTAGAGTGAGTTTTTCATGTTCTCTGCCCAGATACCCAAATGGCATGCTTGCTCTCTTCCTTATGGAGAAACGTTCTTCTAGACCACAGACTCTCGTGACATTTTGTCATAGCGGTATGAACTGGCGCAGACGGCATCTGCTCTAGAGACGTCCTTAGAGCCCTGCACAAAGAGGGCTATAAGGCCACTGTGAAAGACATCTTTTTAACATTGTGTTTTTCGATAGGTAATCACATGCAACAAAGCTCTAATATTTCATGTTTTTATCTTGTATCTGGGTTGCTGTACTATCTGCTTATTCATTCTGGATTTTTAGTTCACTCAATGTTTTTTAGGTAACCTTTCTGTTATGAGCTGAATCATATCTCTTGAAACTCATAAATTGAACCTCTAACCTCCCGTATTTTAGAATGTGACTATGTGGAGACAGGATCTCTAGAGAGTAGTAATTAAGTTAAAATGAGGCTATTAGTGTGGGCCTTAGTCCAGCCTGACTGGCATTCTTCTAAGAGGAAATGTAGACACTCAGGGGACACCTGGGGTGCATACCCAGGGGACAGCCACAGAAAGCACAAGTCAGGCTCTGTGAGTCTCCTGACACCATCTCCCAGATCCTTTCTGAAGCCTTTTTTCGTCACCATTAGGCACCCCTGTCATGTGCCATATCCCTTCAGGCTCTCTTCCATGTCTTAGTCCCTGGTTACCCCTATCCTTTCCAGTCTTACAGTGAAAGAGAAAAGGCCTTCCTGGTGTAAAGAGGCTCAGCCCCTGCGGTCCAGCTCACACTTGGACAGGAACTCCAGGAGCTGACAGAGCCTCTATGCATAGTTCACTGCTCCTGCCTCTTAGACATTTCTCTGCTAACTACCACACACAGCCCTCAGGCCACTCCTCAACCTGGGTGAGACTGTGTCCTGTGTGCCTCTGTGTTCCTCGGCAGGGAGCCCCATGAAGTGCTACACGCCTGTCTCTTGACTTTAGGAAACACCAGGTCCCAAAGTCAGCCCAGAGCCCTGAGTCCAGCAAGTGGCATCTCAGGAGAGCAGGCCCATCCCCCCAAAATGCTGACACAGAGCTTTCTCCAGAACACCTGGTTTGGTTCCAAGGGAAGCAATTCATAGGACTAAGGAGGAGGCAAGGAGGTCACCGGGAGGGTGAGGCCAGCTCAGGGAGCTGAGGACTCTGGGGCTCAGACCTCTGCAATGCTGTGGGGTTGTCTGAGTGGGGCTGAACACGACCCTGCTCTAAGCCTCAGTTCATCTGCCTGTAGAATGGTCCCTGGGATCTTTCCACCCCTCTAAGATGCTGCTGGCCTGTCCCCACCCCCACAAGCACACTGCAAACGTCCCCTTGCAGCCTTTCTTTCAACCCTTGCAACCCTTCCCTAGGTGGCTGTCAGTCTACAAGAGGAGATATGAGACAGAGCAAGGCTACTTCCTCAGAGATAGCAAATGTGGCAAAAGAAAACTGCCAGTGAATCTTGAATATGGACTCTCTCCCTATACTCCCTTTTGGCTCTGTTTTGGGGACAATATAACAATCAATGTGTCCTAAAGCCATGATGTTCCTCTAGAAGAGGAAAAGAAGGCAGAGAAATAGACTAACTCTTTAAAACCTTTTTTACTCCAGTGCAAGCATCTGAAACACTGAGTGACTCACTATCTGCAGAGGTGTGCACGCCAAAGAGTCACACCTCTGCCACCTCTTTCCACTACACATAAAAGAAAGTCAAATTCAAAATGCTGAAACTTGAAAAGAGTTTATTGGCTCACCTGAGTGAGACGAAAGATATACTGGCTTCAGTAGTTGTATGCAGAACTTTTTATCTCTTTTAAATTTGACTTCATCTTAATTCTAATTCCCTGCTGTTCTTAACATGGCTATGAGACCTCGAACTTCCTTAACCATATATAGGACTAGAGGAACGTTCTTGCTCCAACACAGACAGCAAATCCCAAAGTTACTTTGGACTTAGCTATCTCAGGCCACCCAGAGGTAATCACCACTGAGACCTGGGCGTGCTACTTGGCTTAGTTCCCTGCATGGAGCCAACAGCAAGAGGAGCCCTGAACTGTTTGAATTTTCAAGTAAAATAGAAGCCTTTTGGAATGATCAAGGGAAAACAGGCACTGGGAAGATAATTGCCCTCTCTAGACACAAAATTGTTCTTCAGGTTCAGAGCTCCAGGGTGTGAAAGTTCTTAAGCACCACCCCCATCCCTGCACTTGGGGATGACAACAGGAAATCATGCCTCATCTGGGCCAGTGTATCCAAGCAGCCAGTGATACTCTTTGGAGCACAATTCATGGTCTGGAAAAGAAAAGCTGGAGTAGATCATCTCTATGTGCGAGTTCATTTCCAAGATTCCATCACTCTGTGTGGAGCAGATGTGTGCATAGATCTTCATTTATGTACAAAACTGCTAGTTTGTCTTCACCACTTGGCCAACTCTGCATTTCTTGGCCTGGGGGACCTCTCAGATGCCTGTATCCAGTACCCTAGTCAGCTGGTTCTGGGTTTGGGGTTGGCCCACAAAAACCACCAGCAGGAGATCAGAACTTGGGAGGAGAGGGGTCTCAAGTATCTTTCTTACTCTCCCCTACCTTGGGCCACATGTCAGGCAGTATCTGTCCCTTGTAACCAGAGATGGTCTCCTCTACAATTTCACCTCTTTCTGGGAAGCTAATAATAATGACCCTTCTTCTTCCTCCCTAAGGCCTAAATATGTCAGTGGCTTGCCACGGTTGCTAGTCTCTAAGTATCAGAATGCCTTATTTGTTTCAGTAAGCCCATATACCTTTATAACTACTTCTTCATAGTTTCTTCATTGGTTTTGTTGTGGTTAGGGGCTTTTTGCTTGTTTGGTTTTATTTTTCCTGTTATTGGTTTTAGTTGAGCCATTTGAATTGGGTTTGCTCACCCTGACTGATACAATACACATTTTTCACTTCCTACTGCAAAAGTATTTCTAGGACAAAAATAATGATTCTTTATCCTTACGTGTGCATGCACACCCATGGACACCGAAATAAATAGCTACTACCTGAGGGAAGTAAATACATCTTATTTTCTATGAAATACTGTTAAACTGCAGCAGCTGTCAGGAGCATTGGACTGAGAAGGTTTCTGAGTCTGGGTAGTAGGCCATATAGTGCCCATGTCTTAAAGCCCAGAACCTGTAGGTGTGGACTTACCTGAAAATAAGATCTCTGCAGATGTAATAGAGGATGTCCTGAGGAGATTGCCCTGTATGTAAGTTGATACTCCAAATCCAGTGACTGCTATGCCCATAAGACAAAGGCAAGGTAAGCCTAGGGACAGGGTGAGAAGGCCACATGACTGTGAACAGCGACAGGAGTGATGCATGTGCAAGCCAAGGACTGCTAGGAGCTGCCAGGAGCCAGGAAAGCATTCCTCAGCACCTCCAAAAGCAAGGATGCTGATGCATGGGTTTCTGGCTACTGAGTAATGGCCTCCAGAGCTATGAGTCAATAAATTACTGTTGTCTTAAAAACAACAAATTTGCGATCTTTTACACAGCAGCCCTGGAAAAATAAGAGTGTAGATCCTCATTCAGCTGCATTGGATACTATAGCCCTGAAGCAGAAATCCTACACTACCACTGTCTCCTGTATAGATAGCTCAGAGACCTATTGGCCTCTAAGAACATCTTAGTTACTCTTTTCTCATTGCTGGGACAAATACCCAATACCCAAAATGAAGGAAGGAAAAGGTTTATTGAGCTCACAGTCACTGGAGTTTTCGGTCCGTATTTGACTGGCTCCAAGGCAGGCTGGTACATGGCAGAGAGCAGCAGTTCATGGTGGCTGGACAACAATGGTAACAGAGGCAACCAACCAACCAGGGCAACAGAGAGCAGCAAAGAGGGAGTCTGTCTCTCTGTCTCTCTTCCACTACATTCAGGCTCTCTACCTCAGGATATCCACCTGAGACCATGCCCATAATCTCAACAGTACTAAAATCCATAATCCCAGAAGCACTAAGACATAATCTCAGTGGATCATGAGTCAGTCTCAAACTCTAGAAGTCCCTGCCCCATGCTTGCTTGAGGCTTTGGGAGGACAGCTAGACACAAACCATAACAAAGAACATCAAGCCTCAGAGAAGTTCTTATGAAAATGTGTTGACATGGGCATCT
The DNA here is from genome assembly GCA_004027025.1 of Myocastor coypus. Lineage (NCBI taxonomy): Eukaryota > Metazoa > Chordata > Mammalia > Rodentia > Myocastoridae > Myocastor > Myocastor coypus. Next base: position 2,897 of record PVJA010002934.1, on the reverse strand, counting down.
CGACCCCACAAAGCCAGTGAGATACACGATATCCAGTACTCCAGAGAGCACTAAAATAGGTTGTTAAAAATACAGGGCCAGATATACTCAGTGTTCTCATGTTTGTGAGTATACATACAAGCACACATACACATCCTGAAGGCAAATACAGTGTCTGCTCCACTTACTTTTCCCACTGCCGACTCATTTTCCATCTGCCCCTAAACTGCCTTGCACACACAAGACAGGGCCACAGTTTGGTGAACGAATGAAGGAGAGAGGAAAACAATTTCAGCAGCTCCACAGTGAAGTCCTGAGCCATGAACTGGAGCCAAGCAAAGCAGGTTGCTCTTAGATACTCCAATAAATCCCTCTGCTAATCTATGCTTTGAAATAGGCACACAAAGCCACACTGAGAAGCAGAAGTCTGTGGGAAAGTCAGAATTCAAACCAAATTGAATTACCTGTGCTGAGATCTGGTTCAGACTTGTCCAAGACTCTTGCCCACAGCTCTCAGACAGACTGTCCTTTCCAGCATTCTTGGGCATGTAAGAAGGACTAAGTGACCTTGTTAGGTTATTTAAACATCTCAATTTAATGAGCAACCAAAGCAGCGTAGCTAGAGGCAGACTCAAGAGCCAGACCTCCGGGCCCAGGAGCCAGCTATGCCTCTGAATGTCAGTCAGTCTGGCCAAGTGAAAGCAATTTTACCCTGCTCTGCCTCAGGTCCTTCACCTGGGAAATGGGAACAGCAGCAGTTGTGCTTGGTAGGGTTAGTGGAAGGATAACATTTATAAAGTGCTTCAGACACAGTGCCATAGGGGAGAGCACCACCTAAAATGAACGCCACCAACAGCGCTCCATCCTGCGGCATGCAGGCACAGTTTGACCAATGGACAAATTGGAGCCAGAGAGCTTAACCACTGGCTTAGAGTCCTGCGGTGTCTGCAAAGGACCCGAGGACCATGGAGACATGGACTCCAGCCAGGCACTCACACCCCTCTTCTGCTCTGGACACCAAATGTCTTGGCCATGTCTCCTGCCCGTGCCCTGGCCTTTTGTTCCCTTAACACTGCTCTGGAAATTCTGAAGAGCTAATGGCATGCATGAGGCATAGACGAGAGGGCAGCAGGAGCAGGATGATGGCCTCCACTCCCCAGCATGGCCACCATGTTGTAGGGAAACACCCCCTGCAATGGCTTCTCTGCTGTGTGCAGCCTTCGACCCTCTTTCTCTCTCATTTTCTGAGCTGAGAAGGCTGTCATTTTGTAAAGAGAATAACAAAGATGCACATATGCCTATAAATGGAAAACAAAGTGGTAGCAGAGGGCCTTCTCCTGCCAAGGAAAACAAGTGCAAAGCAGCTGAAAGAGAGGAGCCAGGGGAGCTTGTGGAAGCTCTCCATTTCCCTGTGACCCAGCTCGGGCTTGTGCAGGCCTGGGAACAGTGGCCCTGAGCTCCTGCGGGAAAGGCCTGCCAGGAGCCTCAGGGCCACAGGGTAGGAGTTGCTGGGAGCTGAATGCTGCAATTTGCCATGGGAAAGGAAAGAGACAGCTGGAGGCCCGCGGCCCGGAGAAACCACTGTTGAATTCAGCCAGCATTAACTAGATGGTTGCTGGGTGCTGGGTGCAAAATACAGAGCTGTGGGCCCAAAGCAGCAAGGCCATTCCAGAGCACCTGGCCGGAATGAGGAGACCTATGGGTGTGACGGCAGCAGACTATCAGTTGTGCTTTGAATCAGGACAAAATAGGTTTCCTGAGGCCAGTCAGTCAGTTTGAGGAAAGAACATTAAGGGTAAGCTTTAATGGAAGCACAGAGTTTTGACAGATGAGGCTGAGGTCATGGAAGGGTACTCTGGGCAAAGTGACCAATAAGTCACCTCTTAGGTGACTTAACAGGATGGGCAAACTTGTGAGAAAAAATATGTAAATGCACAGCTTGGTAGAAAGCCTAGACGTGAGGCTGGCAATGTCTGTGCCTGGTGCAGTAAAGAAGAGCTCACGGAGAGCTTTGGGAGCACAAGGCTGGCTTTAGGATGACATGCTGCAGCAAGTAGCTTGGACACAAAAAAGAAAGCAGAGAATCCTAGTGAGCATCATCCCTGGGGAAAGAAAGAAAGAAAGAAAGAAAGAAAGAAAGAAAGAGAGAAAGAAAGAAAGAAAGAAAGAAGGAAGGAAGGAAGGAAGGAAGAAAAGAAAAGAAAAGAAATTAGGGGCTGGGGAGATAGCTCAGGGCACAAGTGCCTGCCTGGCAAGTGCAAAGTCCTGAGTTCAGTCCCTGGTTCTGAAAAAAAAAAATTCCTGTCACTGCTCACCCATGAGGTTCTCCATGTGCCTCGTCTTGCGCGACCCTCACAATTGCCCAGCCAAACTTCCTCCCTTCCTCGTTCTTTCACACACCAATCATTTTCCTCAAAGCCCGAGCTCTTCTCCAAGGTGCCAGCTTTCCATCACTTCCTCCCTCCATGTACCATTCGTATCTCTTTACAGAGGTAAAGTCTAATGTTCCACATCCCAGAATCTGAGCCAGTTTGTAACTCGTTGGAACAACAAGTACGGTACAAGCAATACTGACCAACTGGGGTCTAGCATTGAAGAAGATGGGCAGTTTCTACATTCCCGTTCACCTGGAAGAAGGTAGCTTTGGTTTTAGAAGTCTAAGTACATGGAGCCACACGCCACTTGGATTGCTATGTGGAGCAGTCACATGGAGGGAAGGCAGCGCTAGCTGGCCTCCATTAACCCAGCTCCTTCACTCAACTCCCAGAGTGTAGTCAGTCAAGGAAGGACCCTAATGTTCAGCTGAGTCAAGGCTTCAGATGAATCCAGCTCCCTCCGCTCCCTAAGTACAGCTGCACAAGAGATCGTAATGAAAACTAACCCTACTCTTCCTCTTCCTCTTCCTCCTCCTCCTCCTC